>JAQGAO010006110.1:0-12688 GCA_034697705.1 Ommatoiulus sabulosus
TAATGACTCTTTTCTCTCACTTACCTTGGCTATCAACTGCATGCATTTATAACCGAACAGTTTCTAAAATTCGTTTTATATTGTTCTGAATGTCAACCTTGATTATATGAACATTTCGATTTTATGAGGTCGTACACCCTTGTACACCCTACCATGCTCTCGTTCAACAGACATATAACAGACCAGCAGCTCTAGTTCATGTTTTAGAACCAGGTGGCGTTCCAGTCTACAGGGAGCAACAGTCATAGCGCCACCACTAACGCCGCCTAGCGGAAAAAAAAATTAAGCTGAAGACTGCAAGTCGGGGTGGACAACGAAGGTGGACGCATCTCGCGCTCTCAGCATTAGTGTTAGGCTTAGCTTAGAACACGTGCTTCATTTCTTTTTTTAGGCTAATTTATCGTTAGATTTAGGGTTTTTTACATAAGCGGAGGAGTACGAGGAGACCTCACAGTAGTATTATAGTATGTAGTTTTCGTTTTTGTTTCTAGTTTTTCGTTTTTCGCACCCGTTTTCACGCCACGTGCCCTCCAAAGAGGGGCAATAACATCGAGTGGAAAATCGCCCTGTATCTCGATCTCCTTTGGTTTTTGCACGCGATCTTTCTTATTTTAGGCTAGTTTATCGCAGCATTCAGCGTAAGCGGATCTATCTTATTATATAGAAGGAGGAAGGTAACGCACGAGGAGATCACGGTAGTATTTTCGGTTTCCGAATCTACTTTTCACAACACGTGCGTTCGGATTAGGGACTAACGCAGAGGAATAACTGACACTCACAAAAAATTGACACTCATTGATCCCACTGCATTTAATGAAGCATTAGACCTGTAGTAAGCGCTTAGTTTAAATCTACCCTACAGCAGGGGGATAAGTAAGCATCCCGTAGTAGTGGATAGGCAGTGTTTTGGCTATTGTTGTAAGCTGGTGCATCCCCCTGGATTTTGGGAACCCAGGTGAGTTTACAATCCACGATATGGACAGCGATACCCCATCGGTGAGTCTGCCACCAGATAACAGCATTCCAGACCACTTGCAAATGGCAGATCCCGCGGTAAATTTAGTTTCAGTTCCTGTACAATTGGAGGAATCTGGGGATGTGCAGGACACAAGCAACTTGGTGTGTACTGCAGAGTGTCGCTTTGGGAGAGTTGATACGAAAACTGGCGATGGTAGCCAGTTGGTCGAGTGCACCGTATGCAGGGTATGGTTCCACCTCAAATGCTTGCACGTCTCGCATGCTGAATGCAAAGGAGTGTGGCTGTGTAAGGAATGTCCGCTAAGCATTTGCAGGGCTGGGGTAGCCCTACAAGTGCAGGAACGTGTCCTTGCTGAGCTCGAGGAGCTGAAGGTAACGCTTCTGGGCTTAGTGGAAACTGTGGACGCACAGAGGCACCGTATACACTGTCTCGCGGAAGACAATAAACTCATTGGCAGCAAACTGAAGGAGGCTAAAGCTGCCCCTAAGGTCCAAGTGAACCTTCCTTCGCCGGATAACCCAGCTCCCACCACTCCACGCACCCCGAACCTTGCCAACTTTAAGAAGAAAGCTGCTGTCCTTAAGGAGTCCCGAAACACTAAATCATGCAACAGCCCCCCTTGCAATGTTTCCCCCACCTCCATTAGAGTGGATCGGGTGGCGCACGTTCTACCTGCCCAGGGGTCTGATAACATTTCAGGCACTGCAAGTCATCATGGGGATATTTTAGATGCGAATGCTCAGGCTGGGTCAGGGGGTAATATCAGTTACGACCCCATCAGCCCGGATGAGCCAGTCTGGTCTCAGCCACGAAATCGCAGGAAGCCCTACAGAAGACGTTCGTCCACCACCACGGACTCTTTTCTGGTCTCCTTCGGAGATTCGTGCATAAAAAATCTTCAGCGAGTAATGCCGGATATCCCCAATGAAGTCGTCAGCATACCAGGAGCAAAGGTATCTACGTTAAAGTACCAATGGATGCCCCATCTTCTCCCAGGACTGCGTGACAATAGGAAGACCTCCCTCATTGTGCATGGGGGTGGGAACGATGTTGAGAATGGGACTGAAGGCGAAATGGTCGCCAGCGAGTTGATGACCCTTGTCAAGGATATTCGCCGGGAATGCCCAAGGGTAAAGATAGCGGTTGCAGGACTCTTGCCAAGGCCTGGGCGATCAAATGAAATTAACCGAGAGATCCGCTATGCGAATGATAAACTCCAGGAAATGTGTTCTTCCAATGGGGTTACATTTATCAACATGGTGAAAAGATTTACGGAGGAAGAAAGAGTACGGCGGTATCTATACGTAGCGGATGGGATTCATGTCAGCCAGACGGGTGCCAGGAAAATAGCGAAGGCGTTTAGTAACACCCATGCATTCCTCTCGGGGGAAGGCCCCATAAAGGGGTGGGGAAACAGCCACTAGCGTGCAGCCAACCCTTGCCACAAGACATAGGACCATTAGTGGACAGAGCTGGAAGAGGAAACCCACATAATCAGCCGGATCAGGACAACCAACCAGCAAGTACAATACATAATGCTAGGGCCAGGCGACCAGACAAGGTTACCAGCTTTCTCAAAATTGGTGCCCTGAATGCACAAGGCATTAGACATGGTGCTAAATCCAAGGAACTAATCGCGATCATGAAAGCCTAAAGGCTAGGTATCATGGCCATCACTGAAACGCACTTGCGCAATGAGGAAACCATTCCAAACACTGATAACGTTATGTTCTTTGGCAACAATCGGAAGGACGGTGATAAGCGAATGGGGGGGTAGGCTTCTTTTGTCACAAGAAATCCACGTGTGTGCCAATCCCACTGACATGTAAGGAGCACTTGTGAGTGCACATCAAGTGGAAAGGCCACAACTACGCTTTGTCGGTGGTATACATAGCAGCAAAAGGCACTGATGCAAGCGGGAATGATACCATATATGAATGCTTTGGGCAAGATGTCAACATGTTCCTAAGCAAAGGGTGGAAGGTCTTGCTACTGGGGGATTTCAATGGTCATCTCAGTGAACTGGACCCGGTGGGGAAAGATAATGCAAACGGTCGCAAAATGTGACAATTCTGCACAAAAAATAACCTTATCATAGGAAACCTGACTGACATGTGTGAAGGGAAGACTACCTGGGCGAGAGGGGAACTTTCTAGTGTAATCGATTATGTGCTGGTTTACGAAAATGCTATTATGGACATTGCTAGTGTACACATTGACGACACTAACACGTGGGGTGCCGATACAGATCATAATGGCATTGTGGTCACCATATCCAACCAAGGCAAGTTTGAGGGGAAACAGTCTCATCCTCCACACCGGGGCAGTAAGGTCAACTCAACTGTTCTGGACGATGACCCGGGGAAATGGGAGACATATGCAATCCTACTTGAGGGCCAAAGTACATATGTTGACTATGAACAGTGGAAATGTGGTCTCCAGGAGGCTGGATAGGCAGCCAACATGTTGGTTACCAAGAAAGGCTCCAAACATGCTGACCTGGCTTGGCTTACAACAACTGCTAAGGATGCTATCAACCAGCGCAAGAAAGCATGTAGAATGCACCGGGTTGCACTGAAGGCTGGCGTGCAAGCGGATATACAACTAGCATGGGAAACCTACCGGGAAAGGAAACTGGTGGCACGTCAATTGGTTGCTCAGTCTATTGCTATTCACGATAGCAGACTGTGGCAAAATATTCACAGGTCTGGGGCTGAAGGACAAAAAAGTTTTTGCGTATGTTAAGGAGAGAAACCGTAAGACCGCCCCACTAGCTCCTAGTACGAGTAGTCTTGATGCCTCTGAGGAGAATACAGTCCGAAGGTTGCAAGAATATGGCCAACAGTTCGTAGATTGCTCTGCGCATGCAGATGGAGAGGTGTCTAGTTGCGAGAAGTCTGGCAACCCATGTGCTGCGGTAACTGCAGATATTCCAATCACACTGGAGGAAATGCAGAAAGCTCTGAGAAAACTCAAATGTGGGAAAGCGAGGGGGGAGGATGACATACCCAGTGATATTCTTTAGAAATGGGAGAGGTTGGTCAAAGCACACTCCTGGGGATGCTGAATCAAGGCTTCAAAGGGGAGATACCATCGGACTGGTATAATACCAAAATTCAGCTTATCTTTAAGGGAAAGGTTTGGATAAGAATAACCTAGCAGTTATCGTCCCATAGCTATTGGTAGTTGTATGTACAAACTTTTTGCCGGGATCATTAAGACAAGGCTTCAGCTGGAACTGGAGAAGGGAGGTAAGCTCTCTGAGTTCCAGAATGGGTTTCGGCAGGGCAGACGGATTGGGGACAACCTCTTTGTCTTGCTTCAACTGATTGAGATTGCCCACAAAAAGAAGAAACCATTGTACATATGCTTCTTAGATATAAAAGGAGCATTTGACAATGTCAATCGCCCCACGCTTTGGCAACAACTAGAGCTGAATGGAGCTAGCCCCAACACAGTAAACATTATCAAGAAACTGTATGACGGAACTGTGTACAATATTCACTGGAAGGGGTACCAGTCAGGGAACATAAATGCCAATAAAGGGGTAAGGCAGGGATGCCTAATGTCACCAACACTGTTCCTAACATATATCAACAGTCTAGGTACGAGGCTGCAAGAACAAGACCTGGGATATAAAATTGGCTCTAACAGACTTCCCTGCTTGATGTTTGCTGATGATGTGAACTTGATTTCAGAAGTTCCTTTTGAATTGCAGAAACAGCTTGACGTCTGCGCACAGTTCTGGAAGGATTTTAACCTCGGATTTAGCATGGATAAGACCAAGATTATGATAGCCTCAAATACAAGTGATGTGCTACACTGCTGGAATCTTGCTGGTACTGCAGTAGACATTGTGGAGGAGTATAAATACCTCTGTATCCCGATCAAAGGCTCCAAGAACCCAACCAACCACGTGCTGCCTATTTGTGAGCTGAAATGCCGTACAATGGCAGGACTCATAGGCAGGTTTGCATTTCAATCATACTCCCGCTACGAGGTCATCAGAGGGCTGTCAAAAAGGGGTGGGAGTTCCAACGCTCACCTATGCTAATGATGTTGTCTGTGTGCCGGCTAGCCTACTGGCAAAAATGGAGCTCTAACAGAACCGCATGGGGTGCATAGCTCTGGGTGCTAACTCATTTACAGCAGTGGAGGCCCTCAAGGGGGACATGGGGTGGTCCAGCTTCACCTCCAGGGACAACTCTAGCAAACTGAAATACCTGGGCAGATTATGGTCCATGGATAAGTCCAGACCAGCACGACAGGTATATGAGTATATCAGGGGTAGGGAAATGGAATTCAATACAACGTGGTACAGACTAACGAAAAGGCTGCACAAGGCTATCATCCCACATGCTACAAGAACACAAGCCAATCTGAAAGCTTGGGACACACTTGTGGACCGTGCTATCAGAGATAGAGAATTGTCGTCCTGGAGGGCGAGTATGGACACCAAACCTACCCTGTCTGTGTACAGCTCAAAACAGAAAATATGTAGGGAAATCCTGTACGACAATAGCAAGGAAAGTGATCTACTTTTTAAAGCAAGGACAGGCTCATTGGAAACCAGCGTGCATACAAGGCATTGGAACCAGCAATCTGTAGTTTGTCCGCTGTATCAGGCTCCCAGGAAGGACCTAGAACATGTTCTGCGGTCCTGTGAGGCGCTGGGCCAGCCGCCACCAGCCTGGGCGAACCTTAATACTAACACTCCTCTAGTGCTGAATCAAGTCCAAACCCAGGCAGAGTCCACCCTCCTGAAGGAAGTTAAAGCACGCCTGCTAAAATGGTCGCTCCTTCGTATGGAGTCACTGCAGGAGTCTGCAGCAGGACGCACCTGCCACTACACCCTGAGAGGCACCAAGGTGCTTACTAGCTGGCTCACTAGAGAGCCCTCCGTTAGAAAGGAGTAAACTATCATCATCATCATGTTGTATGCTTGGCCTCCTGACAGAAAGGGTGCTTTTCTGTCAGGCTTTCACAAATATGCAGTGTGCAATTTTGTTTAATGAGTTGTTCTGCCTCATCATATGCTCTTTGAATGAACCTGCCCTCCAGGAAATAAAGGTTCTAAAAGGCAAGAAAACGACTCTTTATTTTTCCAAGATAGAGCACAGTGGAAGCCACATTGACCATGCCCTGGATTGGAGTGATGGTTATACAACAAGGAATGTAGGCCTATGGATGTGCTGAACTGTGAGTTGCTAACCATTTCTAGCAATTGCAACATGCGCTCTGGATGCTATCAATTTGATATTCTGAATAACAAGTTGGAAACAACTTCAGAATATCACATTCATGAACTATAAAGTTTCACGAAAAGAAGGTCATAAATCTATGATCATGCACAAGGTAAATACATATCTCAAGTTTTGGATACGATGGGGGTAGTCAGCTGGGGTGTATTTAATATCCATGCTGACACCAACACAAATGAATGATGGAAGAAACAGCCATCCCTTGCATCATCCAGCAAACAATAATTTGCAGGATAATTCAGGGGTCATCAAAGTATATGCAGGGTTTCTTCCATCAACAAAATAAACTTGATTATAATAAGTGGCACGCGCCAATCCCTGTTACAGGGGCGAGCCCCATCAATAACAAAATTGATTACAAATAATTAGAGGGCACGCACATAATCAATTGCCAAGGTGCATGCCCTCGCCAATCATTAAAATTGGGGAAAAGGGTTTTCTAGCGTGCACCGGGAAGAATGAAAAATTAGGCAATGGTGCGCCATCAACAAACAAGTTTTAAAAAAAACGAATTTTACAAGATACCGGAGACATGCTATTGTCCCGGCAACTTGGACAACATCAAGCAAAAGGTTATTGTCACAAGATTCCAGGGGACGTGCCACCATCTCCATATCCTGGATACACATGAATAACCCAAATGAAAATTTCGTATCTGGAAGAAAAAATCAGATTGGGGGAAAAGGGTGAAGGAGGCGCATCTGTAAATCAGGGTGGCAAGAAAATTTTGAATTTAAATTTACCTGACTTTTCCCTGACTAAGACCAAAAATTCTTTGCTTAAAACTTAATCGTTAATTCATAGCAAGTTTTTTGTCATAATGAAAAATAAAACCACAGTTGCAATGAGAAGCTTGGCAAAACACTAGATTTTGTTACAAGTTTAGCTGGGAAATTAAAGGGTTGATTGAAGAGGATCGGGGATGGAGCTGCTAGCAGACTAAGTGCAGGGATAGCATTTTGCTTTTATTTTGGAAAATTTCCCTGACCACTCACAAATTTCCCTGACATTTCCATGACTAATCGGACCACTATTTTTCTCTGACTTCTCCAGAAATTTTCAAGTTCCCTGACTTTTCTAGGTTTGGGGGTACCCTGATGAATAAACCAAATAAATTGATCAAACATTTTGTTTTTGTTGCAACGAGTAAAAGACTGAATTATACGTATTTTTGGACTATATCAGCTGATCAACTTCAAAAGCCTGAAGTAAGATGTTGATTTTGTAAGGAGGAAAAATTGGTAGGAAAAAATAATTTTTAATAAGGGTAAATATCCATTTTTTAAGATGTAGAAATCGGCTTTTTGTTGGGTAAAAAGTATCATATTTTTTTGGCGAGAAAAACATCCATTTTTTGAGGGAAAATCGACTTTTTGTTAAAAAAAATTCTTTCTGTTTGTCGAAGAGATTTTTTGTGGGGGAAACCCGATTTCATGGTTTTTTTTAAAAATTTAATATATTTGGAGAACTTGTGGGAAATTCTTTTGTTTTTTTTAATGCATGGCTATTGATTATTTTGTTTTTGATAATTGAACAACTTTCGTCATTTATGATGATTTTGATTTCTTTTTTGACAATTTTTTTTGTTAAACTTATGTCAACCTAATTGAGGAGTAGCGATGCTGTAAAGTTGAATGTCACTATATCTACATGTATGGTCTAATCATACGTTATCTGGTCACTTTTTAAGGTACATTGACAATGTAAAAATTGTCAAAAGGACAACACACACTAGTCATTGTACACAATAGACAGGTGGTCAATATACGGAGAATTTGTATGCAGGAAATGTGCCCTCAAAAAACCTCTACACTAAAAAGTGGTCAACGTAAACAGATGCTTAGTCCCCATTTCAAAGGTGGTCACTTTTCCAGGTTTAACTGTATTTATAAACAGCACTTAGTTTTGTCAATATGGTTGCTTCGACTTACTTGCAGTGAGTATGCTCAGGTCTATACAACCATAGTTGCAGGAATTTCTTGAATTTGGTTTCCTTCACGTTAAACAGTTAAAATTAAAGTTTCAAAGTTGAGGTCTAACATCAGCAAAAATTAAAATAACTGGGTTTATAGTTGACTAAATCAATGGACTTTATTAACGTATAGTTTAACTCAGAATAAATAAATTCGTTATAAATGAAAGGAAACTAAATCTAGACCTAAATGAAATCTAATTCGGAAACACACTAGCTCTTAGAAATTGGACTAAAAACGCCCGTTTTTCCACAAAATTTACTAATTTATGGTTCAAAATACATGTATTTACCTGGCCGCTGGCTCGAGAACTCGGACTTCTTACTTAGTCACTAAAAAGCAAAAACTTATTTAAAAACACTTTAAAATACAAAGAAAACTACAGCTTGATGAATGTGTCACGTAAATGGACGCCATTGCGAAGGAATTCTGCCAAATTTTATCCCAGTTGCGGAAAATGCATCATAGATGGCGCTGGCGTCGTCACCTACGTCATTAGCGAACATTGGTTAGAAATTTTTTAATTTGGGCAGAGGTAAGAAAGCGTAATTTGTTGACGACCACGACGTTAATTTAAAATTAAAAAAAATATTAGGATTGTTTTTCGAATTATTTTTTTTAAATTTTATTCAAACGGAGCTTTGAAATCTGGATAAAATGTACACGTTAAAATTTTTAAACAGTTAGTATATAAGAATTAAATTGTTATTTTAGACTTCAGATAATACGAACTAGGTTTTAAACGAATAAATTCTGTACGTTCCTTGGACTTCAGCTTATTGATGCTTCTCCGCATCAACAAATATGCTTGTATATATCGAATTAATAGTGATTTGAAAGTATCACGTGACAAATCTTGGTTTTAGAATTAGTGAAGAAATATTCCATTTGAGAGAGATTATATGAAAACGCTGTTCGTAAAACGATCACTAGGTGGCAGATTCTGTGTAATGGTGCAGGGTGTGCCCTTGGCGGTCAAAGAAAATGAAAGAATAATTTCATGGCAACAACCGAATATTTTCTACAAATATATCGAAAAACGAATCATTCTACAAATTATTAATATTTATTTTATATTTCATATTCCAATTACTCGCTGTACACATTGTGTTACAAAATCGAAAGTAATTGATGTTAGACAGTGAAAAGGCGGATGCTAAGACTGCTGAACCAAATTATTTATTTTGTCTTAAATTTATACGGCACCTAGTAACATGTGCCGGACAGGCGCACGCAACCGACGCATGGGAGGCGAAGTGCGCCTCATGTGTGTAAATATACAAGTGCTTTCAAGACACCTCGCCGCAAATCTGTTGGTTCACAAACATTAATATCTGGCGTCCAATCGCCAGATGACCAACGGAACAGGCACGGATGGCATGATCAGGTTGTAACTCGGACGTGGACGACGTGCTGACCCTAGTGGCGACTTCACCAACTGCAAAGATGCCCAGTGGCGCAACTCCCAGTTGTGGGCCTCGGTACATGGCACAGCAAACGTCTGACGATGCACCAGAGTGTTGACTGCACGAAACACGAAGAGTGCAAAACAGACAATGCAGCACTCTCGTCGTGGACTTCAAAACCTGGCGCATCAAACGTCCGATGTTGGGGTTTCTTTAGTAGGGAACTTGAAACAAGTAAGTATGGAGCTTGAACTGGACGTGGAAGGCGTCCATGGGGGTACGGAGCTTATGGTGGACGTGGAAGGCGTCCATGGAGATACGGAGCTTGGAATGGACGTAAATGGCGTCCATGGGCAACAGCATCCGTAAGAATGAAGTAGATCCAGCCTGAAGGCCAGCCTGGGCGGCATTCGGCATTGAATTCCAGGCCTCTCGGTCGAGAAAATAGCCGAGGTACTGGGCAGATGGGTGGCAGAACTGTCAACCTCCTGGTCGTAGCGACGTCGTCGGAGTCGTGTGTCCTGCTCTCTCCTTTTACCTACCTGACCTGCTGTCAGTGAAAGCTTCGTCTTTGTATTCAGTTCAGGTGGACCCCTGAACTCTAGGAATGCGACCTGTAGTTTTCCAACAAAAGAAAGGATTGTCCCATGACCATTTGAGAGTGTAGGTATGTTAAAGGTCAGGAGCACACAGGTCAAAACATAAATGTGAGTGGGCTCAAAGATCACTGTGAGGCGACCTTGAGCCGTCTCACAATTGATAACTACAGGAATGAAAATATTTACACATTAAATTGTAATATTTATTAGCATTTTAATTTATACATTTTGTAAATTTATAATTTTAAAGTTTTGCATAATTTTTTTTCTTGCTGTTTAAAACAAAGTACCATAAATACGGAAATAAAAGCCGGACCCGCAATATGCGCCTACCTCAATTAATCGCCGAGGGGTTTCTCAAAAATTGCAGAAAAGCGCCGGGCCTTCATTTAGCGCCCCCCCGGCAAATATTACAAGCAGGTTTCCTCGTCCATTCAAATATTTTTAAATGGGAAATTCGCCAACGTTGACAGGACAGTTATAAATCTGTAATACCGTACCAAGGTAGCAAGGATTTCTATTTTTGTAGAACTTCACTGATTTGGTTGTAGGACATCCAGTCGTACAATCAAATCTCGATTTAGTTCAGCTACCAAATGTGGGTTTAATCATGCATCTTCGGCGACGATGTGCTAATCCTCTCCTCTAACCCAATATCCACAGAGGAGGTACCCCGGTAAGTATTATTTACGGTACCGGTATGCTTCTTTTACCTGGTACCGGTATTAGAATTTTGGACAAGCGCCGGACCTGCAATACGCGCCTACCTTAATTAATCGCCGGGGGGTTTCTCAAAAATTGCAGACAAGCGCCCCGGCGTTTATTTCCGTATTTACGGTAATTTTGTTGTCCTTGCCCATTATAAAATGTACGCTGCACATGCATTTTTCATGAGTGTCAACTTTCGCAGCTTAGACATACTGTTAAATCTATATACATGTATATGCAACTACACCAAATACATGATTCCCCCAGAAATTTTATTTTCAAATTCGCTGACTTCCAGGTTTTAAAAAAAAATTTCCCTGACCAATGACCAGTGGCGTAACTAGAAAGATTTTCTTCAGTGATTTTCTGGGTTAATTAAACATTTACAGCTTTCTCCAATTAGCATAGTGAAGGTGGACCATAATCATTAGCCATATATGAAAACCTGGAACATTTTGTAATTTTTGCTAAGAAACTGTTGAGAATTTTGAGAATTTTTCCTTAGAAAAACATGGAGAATTTTTCTAATTTTTACTCCAGAAAACCTGTAAAAGTATGCAAATTTGTTCTAAGAAACTGTGGAAAATTTCCCAAATTTCGCCCATAAAACTTAAAAAATGTAGGAATATCTACTCGAAAACCTTTGCAGAAATAGGTTAAAAATATTGTCAATTTGTTCAGGAGGAAAACTCTGAAAAACCTAAAAAATTTGGTTTAATTATTTTTAGAAGCTGTTGAAAATTTGCGAATTTCTGCTCGAAAAAGCATGGAGAATAGTTAAAGTTTTTTCACTGGGGAAACCTGAAACAATTTTTAAATTTGTGCTCCTCAGAAACTGTTGAAAATATTGCAAATTCTTCCTCAGATAAACGTGGAGAATTTTGGATATTTTTACTTGGAAAACCAGTAGAATTTTGAAAAATTGGTCTCAAAAACTGTTGACAATTTTGCAAAATTGTGCGCAGAAACTGTTGAAACTTTTGCAAATTTCGCCTCAAAAATTATTGTAGAAATCTGCAGTCGGAAACAGGTGAAACATTTGCAAATGTTGGGTCAGATACTGTTGAAAATTTTGCAAATTTGTTCTCAGAAACTGTTAAAAAAATTTCAAATTTTGCCTCGAAAACCATTGTAGAAATCTGCAGTCGAGTACAGGTGAAAATTTTGTAAATGTGCGCCCAGAAATTGTGGGAAATGTTGCAAATTTGTCCTCTAACAAGTAAACCTGGAAAATTCTGTACGTATAATCTCAGATTTCGTTTAAAGTTTTTGAAAATTTGTGCTCAGAAACTGTTGAAAATATTGAAAACCTGTCAGCAATAAATCGTGGAGAATTTTGGAAAGTTTTACTTGGGGGGAAAAAAGTGCAAAATATTTTGCAAATTCGTACTCGGAAAACGTGGAAAATTTAGCAAATTAATACTTAGAAAACGTGGAAAATTGTGTAAATTGTGTACATGGAAAGCTTAGAGAAGAAGAAACAATGCCCCAAGGGTCTCAGCCCTTCTAAGGCGGGGATGTAAGTTTTTTGTAGTTAGTTGAAAAGGAACAGTATTGATCTTTTGTAATTTTATGTGTATTAACACGAGTTAAAAAAAAAAAACTTACTGTCCTACCCACCACAGCGCCGATGGTGCCTGCAACTGGATGTCCAGATTAGTATGTTAGTTATGTTATTAATGTTATTAATTAGTTATGTTAGAAATGTTTGAGATTTCATTGGATTTTTTTACATATGTTGTGGCTATTCTGTACAATGTCC
>JAQGAO010006111.1:0-12688 GCA_034697705.1 Ommatoiulus sabulosus
GACCCCCCCCCCCTTCGGACTTCCGAATTAAACGTCATAAAAAAAATTATATTCGGAAAATTTTGAAAGTTTTGAAATTTTTACTCTGTAAAACGTTGAGCATTTTGCCAATTTGTCCTTATAATCTGTTGGAAAGTTTGCAAATTTCTCCTCGGCAACTGTTGAAAATTTTACAAATCTGTATACTCGAATACAGTTGAAATTTTTGTAAATTTGTCCTCGAGAAAACTTGGAAAAAATTGTAAAGATGACCTCGGAAAAGGTTAGATCAAATTTTGCAAGTTTTACTGGGAAAGGGTGGGAGCACACTGAGACTTTTAAATTAAGAAATTTACTTACCGACCACTGGCGCCACCCAGCGGGCTATCAAGTGCTAATTGAAAACACATTAGCACTTGTTAGCCCGCTGTTGCAATTAATAACACATCACCTACTTTATGAAGTGGACGTCCGAGTTGGTCATACCCCCTCCCTCCCACCTATCCAGTATCCACATTGTGTCCGTGGGACCGTGACTAAACATATCCTTCCCCCCTCTGGGCCCTACCCCCTAAATGAGGACGTCCTTTTTGAATGGCCCCTAACTGCAATTCCAAAGCAGTACTGTACATGTATAAACCAGTACGGCCCGTCGGCGACTAATTATTAATTACAGTATAGAATAAAAAACTGTTACTGTAATAAATTAGACTTGTACATATAAATAAAATGAACAAATTGCACATTGATGCGTGTAAAATTTGAAAAGGGGGATCTCCTAGACATCCACGCTCCTATATCTGCAATGGTGAAAATTCAAACATAAGAAGCACTCCGTAGAGATAGAGAGGAGGATAAAAAAGATATTGTTTGTATGAAACTAAAATAGATAATTAGTTTTTGTTAAAATTTAAAAAATGGAAAAAAATGTCACGGTATTTTTTCGTCGCTCCGGCCGGCATGCATCCAATAATTTAAAAACTTCACGTGACATGATCACAATGCATGAGCAAACAACAAACATTAATATTGTCACATCCGATTTTATTATACAACTAGTTTTTTTTAATTTCATTAAAAAAATATTGGTAAGCATTCATGCCATGACTGGTTCAGTGTGCCACGAATTTTCGACTTATATGGGAAGGTAATATGCAGCTGCCCGATATGTTATCGACATTCATGGTATCCTGTCAGTGTCAGTGCGTTATTTTTCTTCCCTTTTACATGTTTGCGCAAAGAGACCCCAGAAAATCCAGCATCCGGCCATTGCATCATAAAACAGCTTTTATAATCACTACGCAATTTAACTAATCAAAAATCATTAAAAATAATTAAAAACACTAACTAGAGCTTGTAGCAACTTGCCAAAACAATCAATCTATTTTACCATTAAAAATCTTTAATAAATACTCAATTTTATTTAAACCATATACTGCAAAGAAATAATTTAAATGTCATACAGTATATTCTAAACAACATTGTACAAATGCATGCAACTTGGACATATTCAAAATTCAACTTTACAAAATATAATTTTTCGGATAAAAATAACTTATCAGTAATTCACCGGCAGCTTTTGGGCAAATAACTGTATGCCATCTCACTTATCATTGTTTGAACCTGGAATGAGGACATAAAACCACATTTTAGTATCAACATTGAAATGCTAAATATAAAAAAGTATACATTTTAACGTTGACGTTTATAAAAAATTAACGGAAAAGTAACAAATTTTTAACTATGTCGCTTTAATCTATTAAATTTAAAGGGACACATTAATTAACTGCTGTGCCCAGAATACAATAGACTTTGATTGCAGCATCAAGGTTTATGGGGGAAGAATTCCTTCCCTATAAGCTTCCCAAGGAGCTTGTATTCTTTTAAATATTACAAGAAAGTATGAATTTTGAACAAAAATTTCCACAATTAATTTATAAATTTGGACAAGTATGGCGATTTTGGCCATTGTACTTTTTATAAAAAGTAGCTAGATTTTTTGTTTTTATTTTCAGATGAAATTGAGAATTTTGGAGCCGATGTTGCTTGTTTTCACATTCCAGTCCGATTAATTTTTCTATATGCAAGAGACGACACTGCATGGAAGCCCAAGGGTCAACTCTGCGTAAATCAGACAAAGAAATTTTTGATAAACTTAATGTTAGTCCAAGGATCAATTTCCTACTCACAATCTCTAAATGGAGTGTTAATTCCAGAATCCTTATTTTCCTTATTCAAAGGAGTATGCATAGATCGAGATGTGGATGAGGATGATGATGATCCAATTCTGCCTACAGTTATGGGAGTCTTTGGTCCATCACGTTTCAGACTATTTCTGAGTTTCAAAATGTCAGCCCACAGCTTGCCATTTTCCTGTGAAAAAGAGTGATGTACTGTATAAAAGTGTATAATGCTTTACTGCCAACATACTGCTGCACCCAACCAAGAAATAAGTTTCTTCCAATACGCGTGCATGAACGTAAATAGTTAGCAACGCCTTAAGTCAAGATTTTATACTGTTACGGGCTATATAAATAATCAAATGCTCAAATAATTACCTCCTTGAGATTGAAGTTTTCCTCCTTTAAATTAAACATGTAGTGAATTTTCTGTTTCCGATTTTGATGACCAAGTGATGTGGCATACTGCAAGCTTAAAGCTTTTAGATCACTCATTGTTTCTACATTTTTACTCATCAGCATTTGTCGATCAATGGCATAAGAGTCCAGTTGTTCCTAATTTTTTAAAAAAAAATATAATTAACTTTGATAAAAAACGGTATTTAATCCAAATCTCAAACAACAACGAGAATAAGGCATACCTTGAATGGTGCGATTTTGGCTTGTAGCTCATCACACCGAGTCTTCCAGCTTCAATGAAAATATTCAAGAAAAGCATTTAAAATTACCATAGCATGCTATGTTATTCACTCATGTGATAGCAATTCAGTAAACTTGCTTAAACTTTTGCTAATTTCTCACAACTGAATTTCATAAAACTATTGCATTCATGGAAAATTAAAGCTTAGTACCAGAGTATATGTTCTGCATTAATTGTAAACTAGACAGCTAAAGATTCAGTTTTAAATCTTAGCATCATATGTACAGAAAAAAAAAGTCCAAGCATAAATTTTAAATAAGTTTTACTTGAATCAATTGTTCTTATTCATGTAAATTAGGGTTCAGTTGCACGGCGATCAAAGCTAATGGTTTATTGGGTTTTCATTTATTTACCTGAGCAGTTCTTCTTTCAATTCTTCAACTTCACGATTTTCAAATACGTTCCTGTCATTAGCTTCAGATTCTTCTTGCAATTTATCCATCAATTCTTGAGCTTCAGCTTCTTTTTTATTCAATGCTTCATTAAGTTTGCAACATTTCGCAATTTCAGCTGCTAGCTCTTCGTTCACAGAATTCAGCTTATGGGAAGTTTTCTGCATTTCACTTGTGAGCACAATTCTTTCCTCTTTCAGCTGCCCATTCACCACTTCACACATTTTATACTCCGAACGAAGAGCAATTACTAGATCATTTACAGCTGCTAATTCCTTGGCAGTATCGTCTTTTTGTCGAGTTAGTAGTGCAAGTTCATCATTAAGTTCTCCAATAAGAAACTCGTGTTCATTAACCTTTTTTTTAGTTTCAACAAGAATTCTTTCACAGATAGTTAAAGCATCTTGGTTTTTTTGTGTCAATGACTCTTGGACTTTCACTGCATCCATCAGGTCAGCATTCTGCCGAGTTACCTTCTCAACTAGCTACTCATAGATATTTCCCTTTTCAGTAAGTTGGCCGATTTGCTCCAGCAACACTCTTTCCCTCTCCATTAAGTGGTTGATTTTAGTTTCTCTTGTATTAATTTCATTCTTAAGCAATATGAGGGTTTCCACATTAGTCTGCAATTTGCCAGACATTTCTTCCTGGAAAGCATTGAACTTGGAAATATTTGTTGCTAATTCGTCTTCTAGTGATGTTTCACGAATTTTAGCAGTCTGAATGATACCTTCTAATTTGGATAACTGTTTCGATTTTTCTTCAGATAGCAGAGTTTGCAACATTGCTCTTTGCACTTCATCATCGAACGCTTTATTTAAGCTATCTAACTGTTTTGATAAAGCAGTAATAGTTTCATTTAGACCTGCAATTTCATTGGTTTTAAGTTCACATGCCTCTTGAGTGTTGGCAGCTTTTTCTTTTAAACTTGTTTCACGTGAGCTAAAGGACTCCTTGCTCATCTCTAGCTCCAATTTCAATTTCTCATATTCATCCTACATGATTATGCATAAGTTTAGTTACATTTCAAAATTTGCGAGTAAACCAAATTAAGAAGAAATTGTCTTACTTTCTGTAATTGAAGCTCCAAATGCAATTCACGCAAAACAGTTTCCCCCACTGGTTGCTCCAAGTTTGGCAAGGTTTTCACATCTTGGCAAGTTATCAATTATATAAATATTAATTTTGTTTAGGCTAAACATACAGTATATAGGTTTTAAATTGCTCAAAACAATAGCTTATTGGTACAACACTTACATAATTCTTTTTCCAGTGGGCTGTTAAATTCTTCTTTTATTAAATCATTTATACCTTCAGTTCTAAAAAGTAGAAACTAGTTATGATACATATGTATTATATAATACACGCATATGAATTATAAACTAAAGGTTGGTTCATTTATCAAGGCCATTTTAATTTTAAAAAGGAAATAACAGGTTAGGAATTCTGAAAAGTTGCTGGTGTTAATTTTCTAACCTGCATTCCTCCAAATATTCAAAATAGCTTTCAGCTGTCGGCAATTTCTGATGTTCACTGTCCAACGTAGATGACATAATTCTCTCCGTATCATGCGTTTGACAATCATGATCATCAGTCTGACTAGAAGACAGGTCATCAGACAATTCATCACTTGCAACCAATGTTTTCGGAACTTTTTTTGGGGAGCCGTTACTTCGCAAATTGCAATTAAAATCTGACACTTCCTTTTCTTGGATGATGTCATGTACTGAAGCTGAAAAAAGTAATATTTCATAAATAACTTTTCTAGATGTTTGAAGTTTGTTGTTAAATAAACAATACTCACATTGATAATGTGCCATTTTCTTATCTAAATTTTGCAGCTGTGCAGAAATGCATTCATAAAATTCCTCTAGTAGAGTAAAATTTCAGCAATTAGTAATATTTATTTGAAACAATTTTTAAGAATTTTTTTAATTTAGTGAAGCTTTTAAAAGGAATGGAGATATAAATAATTGAAATGTTAACCCTTTCGGCCCTATATTCGAGAAGGTTACATTTCGACCAGCCTTGAGCTAACAGTTTTTTAATGCTTAGCTGGATAAAAGCTGCAGTTCAAGTGTCAGTTGAATTATACTCCCTGTGAGATCACTGATCAAAAAAGAATTTCACTGTGGTGCCATTTATTGCCAAATCTAATTTTAAACCAAAGGGCCAAAAAAGGTTAAGCTAAACCAGACCTTTTATAAAATAAATTTTCCTGAATTTTTCTTGTAAGTACATGTATGAGCATCCCAATGCTACTTCTGGCATTTTTATTTCTCCTGATTCAAAATGTACCAATAGTTTTGGGTTAAAGAAAACGTTTAGATAAAATCCATCATCTAGCTCCTTATGCTTTCAAATATTTTCAATACCTGCACATTCCTCTGTTATCTGCATTTTTACAATGTGATCCTTAACTCGTCCTAGTTCACCCTTTAAAATTTCCATAGCATCAAGCATAAGTAGGCTAACTTTGGTAATGCCTTTGTATTTATCACAGAGTTTCATAATGTTGTATTCCTGTTCTTCTCTAACAGACAATATTTCCAGTCTTAGATCAGATATTTGATGATTCTTGCTGGCTAATTGCGCTCTCAAATTTGCCAATTCCATATTCACATCTTTCTTCTTATAAGTTCCTTCAAATGTTTCAAACTATTTAAAATAAAAATGAACAATTAATAAAAAATTGCTAACAAATTTTCCCTGCATATTATGTTTTCAAGGTATTATTTTAAAAGAAATATAAAAATCGAAGTTTTATTAATAAAAAGTAAAATTTGTGAACTGGCTGCAATTCAATTGAGTGCAGCCAAGAATTAAGAAGAAAAATGATATTGAAATCAAACCATCAAAACTAATAATTAAAACTAACAATCCAGCAAGCAAACTGCACTGCAGCTAACATGCAAAAAAAAATATTTGTAATGCAATTCATTAAAAATAAATGGATCTAACAGAATTGGCAAAAATTTAACATTCCTTCCATATTTTTCATAAAATATAAAATTATTGGCTGATTGGTCATGGCTAGGTATATATATTACATTATTTTATATAGCAACAGTTAGGATTATGGCAATTGATATTTAAATACCTTTATTTTGTAAATTTCATTAATTCTGCGCAACTCTTTGTTTTCCTTTTCAAACGTCACCACACTGGCTTGTAAAAAACTTCGTTCACGGAAGGCTGCCTGCATGCGAGAATAAATCTTTTTCCCTTCTTCATCTTTGCTGGTCAGCTGCTTAAGAAGAGCTGACCTTTCCATTAACAGTCGTTTTATCTAGACAAAAAATTAATTGCTGTTATATCTTATGCGAAGCAGGGTAAAAACGTAAATGTGAGCAATAAATAATTTCTTTAATCCAAGATAAAAAAAATGATTTACGAGTTCACCTCTTGTTCATAGTGTTGAATTTTAACATTTCCTTGAGACTTCAATGCAACAACGGGATACTGTTTAAATGAGTTAGACTAAAAAATAAACACTATTACACAGGGTATACATTGATAATTAAAGCGGTACAATGCAAAATGTTGCTGTACTTTTGTCAATTGTCCGACATTCTTCCTATTTATTGGTTCAGAGACTTGAAACTTCGACATTAAAGACGTTGAACAAGATCCATCTAGCATCCCAAACGTAATATATTTAGAAATAAGCTAGGAAATTAAGTAAAAAAATGTTACAGCTTCAATTACCTGCAAAATCTTTTAACCGCTCAACAGTGGAAACAGAAAATTGACAAGATGTCTGAGGGCTTTCCGGAAGCTTTGGATCATACGTCCCAACAGGTGGTGCAACTGGATAAAAGTAAGCAAGATGGATTGGATACATACAATTTAGGTTAGAAATCGCTGGGTTTTGGTAAATGTAGCTCAAGAATAAATCTGAGAAAATAATAAATTCATGCAATGCCTATAGCCGTCAATAATCGTATTATATGTAGAAGACTGTGGGATATGTTGTTTATGGGTGCAAAATATTTGTAATGCTATTTAAAACGATTATAGTATAGAAATTTTAATAATTTTATCACCAATTAAGCCACAGTAAATGACGCAGTGTAGAAGAAGGCACATGTATAAGCTTACAAAGTTAATTTTGAGGACTAACACCGGTATGTTGCTATAGTCCATCCCAAGAGAAAACGTGCCACCATAAAAAAAATGTTAAAAAGTGCGATTTTTTTGCAATAAATTTGATGTAAGTAAAGCTAATGTGGACGATGTGAATTGCGTAATTTTTACCACAACAACAACAAAATTTAATATTGCAAATAAATGGCATTAAAATTTCACTTTTATTGTATTATGATATATTTCAACAATCTTTGGTTCCATATTATACAGCAGATGACTGCAGTTTTAATGCAGAATGTTTACAGACTGCCCTTTTTTTTTAAAAATTGCACGTTTATGGTGGTAAGTAACCTTATACTACAACTTGTAATTACAGTCAGCAAAAAATGTATTTGCACTTCATTTTTCCACTTTTGCCAAATAAAATAAGTATTTTTGTCGAAACCCCTTTTTACCAATGCCTTTATTTCAACATATTAAATAAAACCCGGAATATAATAAACAAAACATTTAAAAAAAATTAAATGTCAACATTCTATAAAACTGCATGGGCACGTACACTGGGCATTGCACTAAACGTGTAATGTGAATGACCATGAAGTGATCTTTGATATTCCTAATTTGAATAGGCATTGCTTAACAGGAATAAATTGTTATTGTTGAGCATTAGACGTTGTCATTTTTCAAAATGATACCAAAAACAACCACCACAAAAACAACTTTTTAACATTCTGTCAAATGATATGAGGGAGCTAGCACATTATCGTGCTTCATAAATGTGGAAAAACGTATCATGAAATTGCAAAAGCTCTTGACATTTTATTGTCAAGTGTGCGGTACTTATTAAGAAGAATGAAGAAACTGGAAATGTTAAAAATAAATCTAGGCCAGATATCGCCCAAGTAAGCTAATTCTACAAGAGCGAAAGATGTTGTTCGGAATGCTATGGGAAGTGGACATTATCTTGCACAACAACTTGAAACAACATCCAACATAATTGTTACACCTGATCAGACCATCAGAAATTTGAAGAAAGAAACCCTTCATCAGTGAGGCAAATAGATAAAAATGCTTACAATTTGCTTTTCCATGGAATTTTGGAATACTGATTTTCTCTTATGAGAACAGATACTATATTGTCAAACGAAAATTGCTTATGATGTGAAACGTGCATGTGCTTCAAACTGTTAATGTTTGGAGACTTCTTGTGAGACTTCAAAATAAATTCCTGGAGCTGGTGGCCGGTATACGCTGTCTGGAGCGTATAAATATGGTTGACGTGTTTTAGAGCTCACTGGTGCTTCCCTCTCCATTTATACATGGGCTTATAATTGGGGCATAGCTGTATAGTTTCTGGCGATACAGTAGGGGCCTACATGTATATAATCAGAATATGCGACCCAGGATTCGAAACTTTGAGGATCAGCGAGGGGTCAGTTGAAATCGAAGGAGACATCTAGCTTGCATGATGACCCCTAGCTCTCACTAGTGCATCTACTAGGGATCTAGCTATGATTTGTACGACACGTTTTGGTCATTTTTTTAAGGACCACCTGTGGTAGAGTCATGCCGTATACTCATAATTTTAGTGACGTGCGTTCAAGGAATTTGACCCATAAACCTCGCCATTGTACAAGCTATAGCCATCGATCGATCGATCGATGCTCTATAGCTATATAGCTGCGCATGATGGAGATCAAAAACAAATAAAAGAAATTTACTTTATTCACGTACATTTAATTCATATAATGTAGCTTATACGCTGTGCAAATAAAATATGACGACTGTTCTAAATACTGTTACAAATTTGCATACGGCCAGCATACAAGGTCAAACCATATATATAGGTAGAACAAAGATCGATCCGCGCACCCCAGGACTTTCGTAAATAGTTATGTTAAAAATCCAATGAAATTTGAAGAGATTATATAATGCCGCCAAGAAAGAAAGATCGATTTAATAATAATAGGATTACGTTTGCTATGCTAAAACGATGAAAAATAAAAAACTTACCATCTGTTGTGATGTCGTTGAACCGTTTTACTCTAGATTTTGAAAAAGACATATCGAGGTATTTGTATCAGCTTTCAATGGCCGTTTAAACTATGTATAATATGCAAGCAAATAACACATCAAAGCACAACTGCTGCTAAAAACAACTAACATAACTATTTCAAACTAGCGTACATCGCATAATGCGTCTACCACGTGCCATAAACTTTATAAGGTCAGCTAGGTCACATTTATTTAGAGCAGGAAGCGCCCTCGGTGACAAACAATAACATTAATTGAGGGAAGTTCATAAAATATTGTCGCAATAGCAGTTTGTATGTACTTTTAACTGCTTGTAAAGCTAGAATTTCATTATTTCCCAAAGTTTACTCACAATTTTGAATTTTTACTATAACACTGCCCAAATCCAACTGCTAATATCAAATTATGAAAACAAGGCCAAAAGAATAATTATTGATACTGTGATTATGACAAACAGCTGAATTAAAAAATGCATTTTAATATTGTATTGCCC
Organism: Ommatoiulus sabulosus; assembly: GCA_034697705.1. NCBI lineage: Eukaryota > Metazoa > Arthropoda > Diplopoda > Julida > Julidae > Ommatoiulus > Ommatoiulus sabulosus. The sequence continues at coordinate 9,868 of JAQGAO010006111.1, forward strand.
AAACAAGAATGCAGTGTATATGGAAGTGCATTTCCAATTTACTATTTTCTCAACAATAGACATGGCTCACTGACTGACATCTTTAGGGGTACTAAACTTCATGAATGACACTTTGGCAGCCATGAAGTCACATGTGCAACAACAACATACTACATGTAATTGATTTCGAAAATGTAAGGCTTGTTTCTGAGTATCCCTACTATTCAAGGGAGATCAGTTGTGTCATACCTAGACACCATGGTTTCTGTAATCTAAAATTGAAAACTTTGTGCCTAAAATCAAATTTTAATTCCAAGAATATTTAGTAATGTTATCAATAACAAATATATCTGAAATATATTTAGAACAAATAAAAGTCGATATTTCAGTAATTGCTGATTTAACAATATCTATTTATATAGAAGAAAAAAAATCTGCTTAAGAACCTGATCAAAGAAAAACACGTTTAATAAAAACGAATGTAATTAATTACATGTATATACAAAAAAAAAAAAAAAAAAAAATTCAGTCATCGTCATTTTTTCTCCTCACGCTGCGCTTGGTATCGGAATTAAATTTCCGTTTTTTGAATGTCACATTACTATCTTTGGGAGCAATGTTACCAACTAAAGAAGATACCGTTTTTTCTTTAAATGATACTTTTGCATCTGAATTATCCATGACAACTTTAAATTCAACTGCTTCCTTCTGAACAGGCAACTGCAAATCCATTGATTCAGGTTCTCTAAACAAAATTAAAATATACACGTTTTAAAAATTAATAAGATCAAATAATCCATAATAAATTGCCACTCCTTCTCTAAGTTTCAATTTAGTAAAATGAAAATTGAAACCAATGTGTATATGGAAAAAATTTGAAATTCAGTCTTGGTCTCATTTAATATAGTAATTATATTTGGATAGAATGAGAAACTAACAAATGTGATTTTAACAGTTACCCTTATACAGTACACAGCAAAATAACTTAAAAAATACATAATATTTAAAGATAAATTTAGAACAAATTAATACTTGAAATTGATTCCAGTCACTATAGGCCTACACTATGAAATTACTTTAACTGGTCTCTATGCCATAGAGAGAATTTTTAAATATACATGTACAGTATTTCTGCACCTCCAGCCACAAATATAACAACATTTCACATACAGTACATATTAATGAGGTGTAATTTTTACAATAATGCAATTACCTTGATTCGACAGTCACCCACTTTCCATATGGTTCACCTTTATTTACTGGTCCTTCGTTTAAATGTAAAGCTTCATTTCTGGCCTTTTTCTGAAGCTGTTGTTCCACCAAAGAAACATAACCTTGAGTTGGCGCTTCCCAGGCAGATTCTGGTATAAAAACAACATTAATATATTATTTACTGTAAAAATATAAGCATAACATTCACACAAAATGGAAAAAAATTACCTCCAGATTCAGAGTTCCAATAATATTTATCGCCAGTTTCTGTCTTTGCCTCAATCCATTTCTTGACAATCCCTTTGGCAGTTATATGTACAGCTTTATCATTTTTCAATTTAGATTTCTTTCCTTGCTTTGGTGGAGGTTTGGAATGTTTTGGCTGACCAGGATTTACTATAACAGGTTCTGGCACTGGTATGGTTTTGTGAAACTCCAATTCTTTGGCTAAAGATGGGTCCCGTTGAATGTCTTTCTCATACGCTTTCAGGGCAGCCTGAAAAAAAAGTTGATATATTTTTTCATGCAAGCAATGAAGGTAATCTCACTTAAAACTGGTCCATTGAATTTAGTAATATAATTTTAACACATGTAATGTGTTATGTGAAATGTGTAATGTCCTGCCCAGAAAGCAATCGTCAATAGGAAAATATGGAATTTGGGATTTAATTAATTAATTAATTTAATTTCTTTAATTAATAAGAATAAAGAAATTGCAAACTATGGGTAAGAGCACGCTGACACTTATTTCATTAACTTAAAAACCAGTATCGCCTAGTGGTATGAGTCTGCAATACCACTACGCGACACTGGTTCAAAATAAGTAAACAAATCACATGAATAAATGCCAACGTGCTCTCACCCTATACCTCATTCATCTTTCTAAAATCATTATCCAGCTTCTTTTTTGCATCATAGTCCTTCTGTCCCTTCTTTCGTAACTGAAATTGTAAATCTTCTACTAAGAATACAGTAACACAAGCATTCACCGGACATAAGCATTAATTATTATACTCACCTCTCCAATTTTTTTCTCAACATTTTCTTGATGACGTTTGCCTTTCTCGTGAAAATCTACACTCTGGAAGAAAGAATGATTCCCTCTATTAGATTGTAAATTAAAGGGAAAACAAAATTGGCCAACGTTATATAAACAACAAAAATTGTATGAAAATAAAAAGGATGATCGTTTCAGGTGTAGACATTTGCATGCATGCATGACTCTTGCATTATAGCTATCTGTGTAAATATATATATATACATGTACATACCGGTTTATTGTCAGTGATCCAGCATTTACAAAAATCACAGAATTTCCTCGGCTGAGACTTCCAGTAATCTGCCCTATTAGCGACACAATAAAAGTATAATTAATACAAGTATTTGAACGTTTCTCGATCATGTCGATCGAAGGAGAAATTTAGTCATTCTTACATTTTATATAAAGGCCGATGTTACGAATAAATATCTTTCAGAAATGTCACTTCTCCAAAAAAGTCCGTCTCACCTTGGTTTCACATTCGAAATATTCAAAATTGCAAACAAATTTAACGTGAATTTGAAGAAAAATTAACAAACGTCACTATGTCGTTGATCACAGTATACGATTAACAGACCAGTAGGGTAGCTC
>JAQGAO010006112.1:0-12687 GCA_034697705.1 Ommatoiulus sabulosus
TGAGGTACGACCATATCGCGCATGGCTCCACTTTTGCCCAATAGTGCTCCGTGTGCCACTCTGTGTCTTACAAGCCTTGAGCCTGGCCTGGCTAAGTTAATGTGTCACTTGGAGCAAGCTCATTGAAAACGCATTAGCAGTTGTTAGCCCGCTTGGTGACGCTAGTGTCGGTAAGTAAATTTCTTAATTTTAAAGTCCCCATGTGCTCTTATCCTAACACAGTGTATCTTGCTCATTTACAGCATGCCACCTTCAATTCTATTAAATAAATATTTCTTTTTATTTTAATTAGATTTTTTTTTTACCAAAATACATTCGCAAGTTTTTTTTTTATTTTTAGAAATTTGGCTCACCAATATTATGACGATTTAGAACCTGCCATATATATTAAAAATAATTCATTACTTCTTGTTTCCTATAATTTCTGAAATCAGTTCATAATTTTAAATTTCCTTTAAATTGACAATTCTGAAGAATATTGCGAAAACCGTTTACTCGAAAAACTGTAAGATCTTTTTCGTAGCTTTTCAAAGAAAATCGAAATTACTAACATACTGCTGAGGGGTGGATTAGATGAATGGCTGCTAATGACCTTTATAGTCATCCCCTTGTTCAACCATTGCTCCCCCTTACTAAAAAAAATCAAAACTGCAAGATTTGGCTTACAGAGAGATAAAATTGGATGAATTGGCATTGACTAACTGGCAAGGTTAAAATTTAAACGTTTTTAATTATATTATAAATTGTCTGCATTCCCACGTAGCAAGATGACAAGATATGACGTTAGAAGCGTCATAAGTACGTCATTGCTGAACAAATAAATGACCGAAAAATGCCGACAAATTTGAAATAATTTCAATTATACTTTAAATTGTCTGTATACCCATGTACAGTATATGTAGCAAAATAACCAACAATAACGTCTAATGTATAATTTGTTTAGGAAACATGTTACAAATCAAGAGCTCCCACTTTGTTTCGCATTTCACCAAATATTGTTGTAAAATTTCTGTAGATGATATAAAGTATTTTTAAGAAATTATTTTGCTCGATTGTTCTTGAATAATTGAGATTGAGAATTAATAATTATGCACTTTGAATTGTAACATTTTAAAGTTATAATTCAACATGCCCAATTCTTAATATTTATTCTTTTATGCTGATTTCATAGTATTTTTTAAAATCTCCTCTCACTCATATACTCTAACGAGTGATTTGTTATCCTTTACACACATGGACATATGTCAACATTCTATTAATTTTCAATAGATTTTGGTGTTGACGTTCCCACGTTTTATTTAAAATCTTTCATTACTTTCAGCTTAAACGCTACATATTTGCTTAAAACTTATGCTTTTCCAGAAACGATTTTTTAATTTTCTAAAAAGTTCTATTTGTTTGTATATATTAGTGTGAGCATAAGATTTCTTCATGTAAAAAATTCTAAGAAAGCCCATGTGTTTTTTTTTCATTTTTTTAATCGAGCACATCATGTTTACAAAAAGTTTTCTGCAGAAAGCACATTATCCCCGGAATTAAGTAATTAATGATTATAATATGTCCTTTTTTAACTATTGAAGGACTATAATGATATGATGCTTCAGGTTTTTTTTAAATTAGCCAATAAGAAACGTTTTCAACAGGAAGTTGAAAATTTATTAACCAAATCGTAGTTTTTGGACGTCATCGTTTTTAACCTATAAGTTTTTTTAAAGTTACTGACGTCCCAAACCAGATTGAACCAAGGTGCATGACCCTGACGAATACCTAAATTGCTCATTTTCGTCTGACCTAACTACCTTCATCCTCATGCCCTAGTCCACGAAAATACAAGTTCATTTAGTTTCACACATTTTTAAGTGAAATTCGCAAGCCTCATTTTTTGTTGGAAGTTTCCCGAATATGTTTAATTATATCTTATATATTGTATATTTAAGATACAATTTTTTCCAATTTTCCATATTGGAAAAAAACTTGGAGCAACTGTTTGTTACCAATTTCTGCCACTTGTTTACATAAATTGGTACTTAAATTATTTAAGTTTGTTTCCAGAAATAACTAACAACACGTTATTAAAAGTTCTTCCACACTGGAGGAGACATAAGAGGAACTTTTTGTTGATACTTGTTGCAATCTGTTTCTGGAAACATAAACCTGTGTAAACATACTTGCACATTCTGCCCGCACTGAAGCAACTAAGTTTAGCAACACTACTAAAGTTGCATCGACTGTTTCCAATAACTTAAACATTCTGTCCACACGAATTTTAAACCCAACACACGACCAAGAGACACAAGTCGTTAAAATTCGTTATTGATTCCGACCACTTGAAGATGTTTCATTCTGTCCACACCGAAAAAACCACTTATAGCAACCGCCTACTCCAGTTTTCTTCCAGGGATCGGAAATGTTTACTCGTGTTGCTAAACTTTCTATGAAATTTCCGCTTTTTATGTCAACATTCTAGGTTTGCAACATTCTGTTGCCATAAAGGATAAGGAACTTTAAGCAACATTAAGAAAGTTTCTCCATGTTTCCTTCAGGGTGAACGTAGCTTTAGATAATTTCTAAAGAATTTCATAAAACATATGCTATTCATTTCGAGAGTTGCATTGTGATTAGTTACCTCATAAAATACTTGTTATTTATCATATAAAATGTATTTTACAAAACGTATCAAGAAATCGGAATATAAATGTATTTTAAAAATATATAGTTCTGTAAATAACTTCATAAAATATATTTCATATCAGAAATGTATTTTAATTAAATGTACCTCAAAGTATTTTAATATCTTCTATGCCGGTATGTGGGGATGTTCACTTTTCAATTTAAAAAAACCTAACTTTGTTTTATAAAAAATGATTACTTGATGGATTAAAAGTGAAATAGGGGAGAGAAACGTGATCCCCCCCTCCTGTTTGACAACAACGTTCACTTTTCACCCACCTATAAATCCCAACTAGCTCGTATACCTGTTATGATGATATCTCGATAGCGGTCTTTGACGTCATTGCCTATCGCTGCCAGGGTCCTGGAGCATTTATTGCCCACATATAAGAACGGGCAAAAGCGTTCCAACGTGGATAGTTCCAAAACCAAAAGTTCTGGAAAACATGCTTCCTGTCATCACCCTATTCTCTATTGCCATCAAATGTATCGGCGCCGTGGTTGTGGTGAGTCTGTTGTGGATGGTTATTAATTTTGCAGTAAACCACGTGCGGTTCTATAAATCGGTGAAAGGAGTTCCGGGACCCCCAGGAAAGCCCCTAATTGGAAACGCCTTGGAATTATGTGTGCCGGCCGATGGTAAGGCTAATTTTGGCAAAATTTTGATACTTTTCTAAATGTTTTTTTTAAAATTATAATTATTTGTTGTACATGTACTTGTATGTGTTATATGTGGTATTTATCTAGATAATTCTACATTAGTGAGATTTTTGTAAAAATTGAGTATTTTTTTGATATTTTATTTTTTTCTAAAAAGAATTTTTGCATTGGAAAAAAAAATAGAAGGAATTTTAACTTTTATAAATCTGATAAGTAAATCTTTTATGAGTTTTGAGAATTTAACGAAAGAAATCGTTTTGTTGTTTCTAAGTTTATGGGACAGTTGTCTTGACTTCTTGCAGAATTTGTAACGGTTTTATCAGCATCTGTCTACAAAAACTTCGAAATTTTGTTTTTAAATCTAAATGTGCTTAAAAATGACACATATTACAAGTTTACGGATTCGGAAAAAGCTTATTTAGAGTATCTATCTAGCGATTTTAACTTTCATTTGATGATATTGTTTTGGTAAAATAAATAGGAGAATTTAAAAATTTAATAAAAATGAATAGCTTAAGGTGGATGAACCATACTTCCTTGTGAAAAATTAAATCGATAATATATAAAATCTTTCCTTTATAACCAAGAATATAGATCAGAATAATAATTTTAACATTAAAGGTATGACCGTAGTCGCAACTGACATGGAAACAATTATTTTTCACAAAGTAAAACCTATTAAATTATTCATCCACATTTCTTAAAATTTTTAAAAATCCATAATTTTTTTATCTTTATTACAGAATATTCATAGCTAAACATAGAAGAACGCTAGATGGAACGCTGATTTGATAAAGAATTTAATGGTCGCATATTTATGTTTAGAAAATAAACGTTAATCTATAACGTAGGATAGAATCCAATAATTAATCATGAGAATAGATCTGTATAATAATTTAAACATTGAAGGTATGTACGTTACAATTATGAATGACAAAGAATTTTTATTCACGATGTTTAAACTATTCAATTATTTATTCACATTTCATAAAATTTTCAAAAATCGTTAATTTCGTTTTCGTTCAATTTTAATCCAACTTCGACGAACCTAGTTGGTGATTTATGCGCATATGTCAAACTCGGTTACTACATACACATGTATGTTTGTTCTACATTTTCCAGACATTATCAGAGCTTTTCTTGACACACTGAAGCCTTACCGAAATGAGCCTGTGGTGGTGATGTGGGTAGGAAATTATGGAGGTTATTTTCTTCAAAGCGGAAGTGCCGCTGAGGTAAGTTAGATTTTCGACCTTGCCTTATGTTATCAATGTACATGTATCTTTTACTTCAATCAGTTTTCATGTATTGTTGGTATTATGTATGGCACAATGTTTTTATTTTTTTTGTCTACATTAAACGGGTTTTCTAAAAAAACTATTTTTAAAACAAATTGTGGTTTAAGAAACGTTCGTTACGCAAAAAAGGTAAATGTTGCCATATTTGCCCTGGTGATAAAACTGTATTCCTTTATTGTCGTTATTTATAAAAATAATAATGGTCAATATTATTTTACTACGGGTACGAAAACATGTTCAAAACAATAATACTGAACAATGCATCAAATTACTAGTATCAATTCAAAGTTACCAGTTTTAACTTTTAACAATGTATACAATTATAAATTGACTGTTTAATGAACAGTCATTAATATTAGAATATTAATGAACGCCGTCAGCATCAACATTTTAACGAATGACGTCATCATTTACTATGATGACGACATTCGAAATTCCCTACCACACCCCCTTAACCAAAAACCAAATGAAAATACGTAATTCTACGACAAAGTAGGTACAATTTGATCAAAGTTAGTCAAGCATGAATGTATGTCATAAAAAGTAACCAACGTGCATTTTTAAGAACAATTTTTTTAATTCTCAGGTAATAATGAAAGACCCGAGGCAAGTCAACAAGTCAGCTGACTATGACATCCCAGAAGATTACCTCAAAACTGGACTGCTGACGAGGTATTTGAAAATTTTCTCAAGGATTCAATTTGTCATTTTTGGTAACGTAAAGGAGTTATTTTGTCATTATATTACGAGTCTTGTAATATTCGCAGCACTCGAGAAAAATGGGAGAAGCGTCGCAAAATGATAAATCACGCCTTCCATTACCGTATCCTGGAGGGATTCATTACTACTTTTAACGAAAAAGCTCAAGTTTTATGCAACAAATTCGAGAAACTCGCAGGCACCGGTACATTCGATCTTGCTCCACTTGTAACATTGTGCTCTTTGGACATTATTTGTGGTAAGCAATCTGAAATAATTTTCCAAACAACTGAATGTTATGAATAAGAAAACAACTTTCCATTTTGTCGTAATTTTTGACTTTCGACATATACAGTAGTTAAGTTTAAACACATAAATTTACTTGAAACATTTGTGCTATCTCGTCACATTCTTGTGTATTATGGATATGAATACTCAATAGTATATTATTTTCTTAATTTTCAAACATTTCTAACTATTTCCAGTTTATTTTTTTTATTTTTTTTGGGCCTGCCATCATTTAAAATGTCCATTAAGGAGACAGAGCAAGATGGATGAAAATATGTTTTAATATTCTTATAAATATATTTTACTGAAATTTTAATTTTAATTTTTTAAAAAAAATTTAAAATTTCTTTTATGTTTCTTAAATACCGACCCGGAAGTACGTGTAGTTTACGTTGAAAAAATTGCCGTATTTTGCTTGGTTTTCTAACCGATTCTTTTATTTGTAGAAACTACGATGGGGTATTCACTAAATTCTCAAGACAACGGTGAACTTCAATACGCCAAAGCCCTACATGAGTAAGTACTTTTTAATTTATTTAACTGAAATTAGCCATTTATTTATTCCGTCTAATGTTCCCCAAAATTTCTAAAGTAACTGATAGTATATGCATGCCAAAATGCATATTTTTTGCGCGAAAAAACAATTAGTTTTATCTACAGAATGTATAGGAATTAATATACATAAACATATAAAAAGAATAAATGGCCGTTTAATGGATAAACGGTGCGTAACAAGTAAATTAAATGTTAGTAAATACAATAGTTATCAAAATGAAAACCAGGTGAAAACAAAACGAAAACATTTTTTGAATCAAGTAATTTAAGGGACTGTATTATTGCTCAATACAGTCCCTTTTTTTTTCTTACGTTTTACAACCTATTTCTAATATCTTTAAAAAAAAATAATAAATAATGCACCAGAAGGGCAAAGTCCCTTAGAGTGCTCTCTCTCTCTACTACTATTATTGCTCAAACTTATAAACATCTAATTTTGTTTAAATAATTTCTAATTTTAGTTTGCAAGACGGATATATTTATCGTGCGTTTCGTCCCTGGCTACGCCCCAATTTTGTGTTTAATTTAACAAAACACAAAACTGTTGAAAGGGCTTGCCTCAACATTATTCAAACTTTAAATAGAGAGGTACATGTAAGCATGTGTAATTTTACAATAAAAATATTATTTTTGGGGAAAACTCGACCTCTCAATTCGCTTGCAACTCATACAGGATTTAATTTGCATATTTAAATATCAGTAGTTGATTGAAAACCAGGCTTGTACTAGTTGGACCAACCGTAATACTGAATTCACGTGTAGTTTTGCCAAACATTTGAATTGCAATTTGCCAGTGTATAAATTTTGGTTAGAATTAACATCACAATTTATCCTTGTTTTGGAATTGTTGATGCAGTCACACACGAAGCAATTAATAGCTTGAAACTTATTTCTAGATAAATCATTTCTTTATATTTCCTTGTGGGTTGGGAAATTTTTTCTTAAAAGAGCGTCTTTTTTTCTTAAAAGAAACCGACGTCATAGGTTTTACAGTCGTATACATAAGTTTTTTTTTCTGTTGGATAGCCAATCAAGGAAGATGAATGAAATAAACAGTGCTGTAAAGTTTGTTTACCCCCACTTTACTTTGAAACTCATGTGTGCTTCAACAGGAAATTGTTTAATTAAAAATAAGTTTCCTGCAATTTATCCCAATTCATACCCGAATATAACTTTTCTAGGGTGTGACACCCTTTTGAATTATGAAATGATAGTTCTTTATCATCATTGCAAAGTGAATAGGAACGGGTTACGGGAAACATTTCTATCCTATTGCTTCCTGTCTCTATTTTTGAAAACTTACAAACTACAAGCGTACTATAGCGTAGCATGGGTGAAAAGATTATGCATGCAACTATAAAGAAAAGTAGCCTTTAAGCATCTTATTTCTATAGTTGCCTTTACATTTTCAACCAATCAGGATACAGTATGCATATAATCTCACGAATAGTTTGAGTTCCATCTATTCCATCTTCTATTATAAGAGGGGAAAGGAGTTACCCAATAATTTATTTCTACAACTTTAATTGTTCTAGAAAGTTAAGTTTTTTTCTAGTCTTAATTCGTTGGCATCATGTTTTGCTTCCCTATGTGCGGCTAAAATATACGCATATAATGGACATATAGAATTTCACGTAGTCTGACATACATGTAGACAAGACATGTAAATGCATATGCAATAATACTGTATGTACACTTGTTGTGTAATCTTTATATACATATACAATGATACACATAGTTAAGTTAAATGAAAAAATGTAGGTTTAATTTTTTAACATTTTTGATTAATGAAACCAAGACATGTTCTTTAATTAGTCTATCCCTTAAAATTAGATTTGTCTGGTAAGCAGACAAAGAAGTCGCACCTATTTATATGCTAAAAATAAGCTTGATCTGCATACTTTCAGATAATAATAAGTAGACGGGCACTCTTAGAAGAAGAAAAGAAAAACATGGACAAACAAGTTGAGCTCGAAGATGGAATAATGGGAAAGAGAAAACTCGCATTTTTGGATTTGCTTCTTGAGGCAAACGTTGACGGAAAAAGTCTCACCGATGATGATATTTTGGAAGAAGTAAATATTTGCATGCATGCGGTAAGTTTGTTTTAATTTTACAGGCTACAACAAACTTTTAATAAATAAAATGGATGATATAGGCATATATATTTCAAGATTTAAATTTTTATGATTAAATGGTTTTGGAAAGTGATTATTTCTACGTAATAACAAATAAAACTGAAATACAGAGAATTTAGTTACCTTAAGGATTTAAGAAAATGGATTTTGTAAATATGATCTTTATCATTTTTTAGAAATTGAAAGAAGTTTGAAAATTTTTTTTTTCAATGGAATTTTTATAAAACGTTTTATTTGTGGAATTCAAAGAACTTTAATTGATAACAAATTCACTTTGCTCTTCTTGAATAACATGGAAACGGAAAAAAAACATGATTATATGTCGATTTTTGAATAAAATGTTTTAATAAATTTTGAGGAAAATTAAAAAAAAAATATCTATAATAATGTTTATTATATATTTTAAAATATTATGTAAAATATATTGCATATGAAATTATATTATAAGGGTAGGGCGTTAAAATTGGGAATTTTATATACATGTACACATTGAGATCATTCGTGTAATCTTAACGTTAATTAAAAAAATCTATAAATAATTACGAAAATAAAATATAATATCTTATCTTGAAAATATTTCTTTGAATTTAGGGTCATGACACAACATCATCTGCGATGACTTTCGCACTATTTCTTCTTGGCTTGAACCAGGATATACAGAAGCGAGTTCAAGAAGAAATTGTCAACGTTTTAGGTACTGTATTATTAAATTTCCCATAATAATTTAGTCTCAATTGTTAAGCATTCTTGGTAACTTTTGCAAAGTCGATAAACGGGATGTTTTGTTAACATCACGGATTGATTTTTTCGCATGCATACAGTACATGTACCAAAAGTTGTGGTTGTTAATGAGTTCACAAAAAAATTCAAAACGAGTTTTTTTTTTTAAATATTTTGTAATATTTGTATATGAAAATTATCGGAACATACATGCATTATTCGGATAATATACATGTAAGGAAAATTGTACACCCAGGGAAATTAAATTCCAAAAAAATTTCATTAGGGGAACTCAGAATTTTTAAGCATCGCACTTTAACAGTCGTGAAGTACGAGTGCAAATGGTCAAATGCACTAATTAATTGCTTTAAATACAGTACAGCACATTGAGTGAACTTTTTAAGACCAGTATGCCGACTCAGTGTTGGCACGGCAATGGCACCTTTGATGTTCAAACGGCCAGAACGAGTGACGCGTGCCAAACGATAAAGTATAATTGAGTAAGTGAAATACAGTTGACGCTAGTTCACTTAAATCCGGTTCGAACTAGTGAACGATTAACTGTTTCAATGAAGTAGTTCACTTGGTTGAGTGAAGAATGAGTGAGTAACTCACTTAAGTGATCGACGTTCCCCATAAATCATTTGACCTATGCGGCGCCATGAGCATATAGCTAGGTAAAAGTGGTAGGAGTCGGCATACTGGTCTTTCCGTATACTATGAACATACTAGTATAGTATATGAAAAAACCAGTATGGTAACTCCGCCCACGTTAACCAAGCCACACCTACACAGCGTTGCATAAGAGTAGTGTATGAGTGAAAAGTCGTACACTTAAGTGAGTTTCTCACTCCTACTTCACTCACCAAAGTGAACTAGTTCATCGTTCACTAGTTCGAACCGGAATAAAGTGAACCAGCGTCAACTGTCGTTCACTTGCTCACTTGAGTAAACTAGTTATTTTTTTCGTTCACTCAATCATACATACAGACAAAAGCTTAACGAATGGCATTTTTAGCACTCGTGATATTACATGTGCAAAACCATCGCGCTAATTGGTTTTAAAATTTCATCCAAGGTTATTGCTGTTTTTAATATAGAAATTCCTTTCTCAAACGTGACTTCATTGCTGCTGTCAAAGTTGCCATTCATAAAGTTTCTTTCAATAGGGCAGGACATCTTTCAATTCATAAATTGGGCATGCATGTAAATGGATGAGTTAATAATTAGCAAGTGACAGCGAGCCATAATCCCTGTAACGAGGCTTATTGCATAAGTTTACACGGTTATTTTTGTAACATGCAACAATCACACCATCAGTAAGAAAATAACGTAGCAGGCACTGTATATCTTTTCAGAGATAGATACTGTATAAGGTCAATTTGAGGCAAATTAATATTAGATAAGCTCGTATTTATTGGGATGTTCATAAAGTTCGTCAATGCATGCAGTTTTGCTAAAATTAGTACGTCTGTTTGAGTACCGCTTATGTATGCGGCTGTTGTTTTCGTAGTAATTATGAAATAAGTTTTTACCATAAAATCCTTGAAATACTGTAGGTGACGAAGACAGACCAGTAACCAGTAGCGATTTGACCCAATTAAAATATCTGGAAGCTGTTATCAAGGTACGCGTTTTCAACGATTTCATGGAATTTTTAAGTAAGTCCCAGTTTTATTTGTCATGTTTTGTTTCCGTTTTTTAGGAGACGTTAAGGCTATATCCTAGTGTCCCCATGACAGGTCGCAAGCTTTCCGTTGATGCAAACATCAGTGAGTATTTCAATGAACGAGAAATTTGCTGTTAGAATAGCAATGTTAAGAAGTTAACTAAAAAGTATAAAATCGAGTAATTTTTGTTTAAACGCATATTAACTGTGGCAAGCTTGTTCTGGGAAAAAACTAGCATGGACATAATATAGGTACTCGAACAAAACTTACTCAACTAAAACCGGGTTTCCGAAGCTGCAATTATACAAGTTTCTGAAACGTGCGTTATAACCGGCTTTCCTAATTGGAAGGTTCCAGTTTCGAAGGTAAAGTTCCGTATAATAATCCCATACTAATTTGTTGCATTCAGGTGGATACAGAATACCAGCCGGATCAAGCGTTTATTTCCCCATTATTCTGATCCATAAAGATCCGAAAGTGTTTCAAGATCCCGAGAAGTTCTGTCCAGATCGGTTTTATGGGGAAACTGCGCTGAAACTAAGTCCGTATGAATATGTTCCGTTTTCTGCTGGACCTCGAAACTGCATCGGTATGTTTTACATCGGTTTGTTTTTTCTATTTATACGACACTCCCGATTATCCGGGATTCGATTAACCGACATTTTTTTATAAATTGCTGAAATAAGCTTGCCACGGAAAAAAAAGTGTAGGCTAATCTTTACAACATCAAAAAATTAACAGACGATAAAATTGTCAAAATTTGACTTTAACCTATTCCAATATTTATTATTTATTAATAAAAACAAAATAAATTATTTCTAAAAAAAAACGAAAACAAAAACCGATATGGAGTTTAGTCAAACGCTATAATTTTTCTAAAAAAAACCATTTTTTTTTCTTAAAAGATGACAATTATTAAGATCCAATTCATGAAATTAACAGAAAATTATAACAATGTTCGGTATTGTTTGTTTCAGGTCTTAAATTTGCCATGATGGAAATGAAGATTGTACTTTCTCGAGTTTTGCACAAATTTAACATCCTCACACACCAGAAAACGGAAGACATAAAACTCGTAGCAGCACCTGTTTTGCAGTCGTATTATGGAAACATCATCAGCGTACAGAAGATCGTCCGTTAAGTTAACCTGTTAATTCGTTAATAGTTTTTTTTTAATAAAAAAAAGGAAAAACCCAGATCTGAAAATGACGATAGTTTTTCAGTTATACAAGTACTATATTGGAAAACAGCACTTTGTTTATTAGTCGATGAATTGACATTTTTCAAATATGTACAAAGTATATATAATAAAATTCCGTTTATTAGCAGAAATTTCCGTTTAACTCAGGTTTTTAAGCACTAGGTTTTATTTGCTAAAACATATAAAAACTAAACGTTTTTTTTCTTCAATATTATGACTGAAGAAGAAGTGTATTTTTTGGTGAAGTTCAAACTGAGACAAACGTTTCACACCTTTTGTAACAATTTGATAATAAGAGAAGAATTATACAGTTTGTTGTTAAGAATAATCCAAATAGATTTTCTAAGAAAATTAGGTTTTGTGAAAAATGCAGAGTATCTCGTCTTAAGCATTAATGCAACCTCAAAATTGAGGCATTTTGTGAAATGCTTCTGGATTGAAAGTTCATGCAAGACTTTCACCAAAGTATATGTACATGTTTATGCATCTATATTTTGCCACTTATTGAAATATAGGGATTTTTAGAAAAGGATGGCATATTTTTAGTAAGATAAATCTGTTTTAATGATTGTGATTCAGACGTATTTTTAGTTTAATAGATGAATGTGAATTTTTTCGTAAAATGTGACGTAAAGTTACGGAATGCTGCCTTAAGTGTCAATAAACTAACAAACATGGATTAATATAGCTTAAATAGTAAACCAAGTTCTTTTAGTTTTTTTTCTTGAAATTTTAATTTAATAAAAACCTATAGGCGGCGCTCTAGTCCGGGGTTTATTGAACGATAT
>JAQGAO010006113.1:0-12687 GCA_034697705.1 Ommatoiulus sabulosus
CAGCCAAAGCAGCCTTGAGTCACAGATATTTCGATAACGTTAAAGTTTACGCGCCGTCTTTATAAGTCTCGAAAAGCATGGAAAAAAGATATTTTAATATGCGCTATTTTCACTTTCTCGTGATAAATAGAGCATTTTAGACTAATGCGGCGCGTTCGTATATATCGTTATCAGCCTCAAGTTGAGCTGCTATTTTAATATCATCGGTTGCATTTTCCTACCTTAAAACTGCAACATTGTACAGTAATATCGAGTTAACTCAAGTTTATTTTTTAAGAGAAACTTAAATTTAATTTCGACCTTCGTTGTTCGAAAGACTCAATCACATTCCCGTGTGTGTATCATATTCTAACTTATGTCGCTGATTTTAAAAGTTGCATCTTGCTTTTATAATTTTATAACCGAATTAACCAACTTTAATACGTTGAAATAAAAGTGATTGTAGTCTTATTTTTTGTGATTTTGGGTTCAATAATTTTAGATTTTCAGGTTTGTTGGATTACACGATGCTGTAACGTTTCTGTAATCTGATTAAAAAACTTTAAAGTTTACTGAATGAACATGAAATTTGTTATTTCCTGCGTTTCATAATTGCGATAAATATAAGACTAAGTTAAATTGGGTATAATGTAAAAGACAAATTGCAAAACTTGTGTTATCGAATCAAAAACTTTAAAATTTAACGAAATAATGTAATTTTTGATTTTTTGGATAATTTAAAATTAAGTATAGACATATTTAATTTCACAAATTTATTTAGATAGTTTTAAAAATATAAAATTGAATTGAATTAGATATAGTTTAAAATAAGAATAAAATTAACTATATCTAGTAATCTATTTAATTTCACACATTTTTAAACGTTCGAGTTTATTTACTTAGATTTTTAAATTTCCATAATCGATTGAAAAAACTGAAGTAAAATTTGAAAATTTCAGCATTTCTGACGTTAATACAAAATTTAATGGTTCGTGAAATTATATCACATTTTAAATTTCCACCCAATTTGAAATCAGGTATAATGTGACGTCCAGTTAATAAAAGTTTTTTATTTAATATTTAACTACAAAAACGTCCGAATGTTTAGGTGAATTTAATTGCATAAAACGCATTTTTTAGTTTATCGAATTAAATAAAACTAATATATTCCGGTTAATAATACGCCTGCAAAAATAGGTTCAATTGTCGAAATTTTTTTCAAACGTATATAAAAACATTTATTTGATTACAAATTTATTGCAGCTTGAGATGTAACCACAGAATAAAATCTTTTAGAAAACACGCTCGCATTTTTTGCACTTCCGTAGTTAAAAAAAATATTCGTATCATAAAATTCTGTAAAATATAAATTGCTCGGCATTTTTAAAAATGCACCGCAGCGTACGTTCGATCCCACATCCAACTAAAAACTTAACGATAAAATTCCGTATGTCTATTTCGACTGCCCAGCAACGATCAAATCCTCCAGTCTGCGATATCTTTCCACCAGAGGATTATATATCTGCCAACGAAATCAAATATTTTTTTCAATTAACTGAGGTAAATAACTAATAATTGCGAATTTCACATTTTTTAGTTTCCTCGCGCGTCAACCGGGTTCTCCCCAGAAATTTCCCATTCAACTTTCCTGACTTTTTCAGGTTTTTAAACAAATTTCCCTGACCAACGACAAAATTGACATATGCCGATGTCATCCACGAATTGGCAAATAATGTTTTGTTTCGCTATTTTGCAAAATTAGTGTGAAAGTTTTCGATAATTTTACATATTTGTATTCAGATAATGTTGACATTTTTGCAAATTTGTACTCGGAAAAGGTTGTAAATTTTTAAAATTTGTACTGTGAAATAGTTTGAGAATTTTGCTAAATTATCCTCAGAATCTGTTGAAAATTTGCAACATTTCTCCACGAAAATTGTTCACAATTTTACGTATCTACCCCCTAAAACAATTGAAAATTTTGAAAATTTGTGCTCTGAAAACGTGTAAAATTTCGCAAGTTTGTCTTCGGAAACTGTTGAAAATTCAGCAAATTTGTCCTCTGAAATTGTTGAATATTTTGCAGATTTGCAGAAGCATTAATTTTGGATTGTGACAGCATTAATACCTTGAATTTCTCTGACTTTTTCAAAATAATGCATTCTTCCCTGACGTTTCCAGGTTCACCAGGTCCGGGGAACCCTGGTCAATTTTAAATGAATTAATAAAAACTTTCTGTTTCAATGGATAGACGAACGCATTTTTAAATTCCAGGGATTTATTTTTTATTTTTAAAATTAAAGCGTGGAAAACTTACGAATTTGAAATTCACAATTCCTAGTTATTTACCTTCATTGAAAATGAAATATGAAAAAAAAATGAAATATTTTCAATGAAATTTTGTTTGTTTATAACAACAACAACATTATTGAAAACATTTCATTTTTTTTTTGCCTAAAACTATCTTCTCTGTAATTCCCGTAGAGAGAATGGACCATAGTGATAAATCCTCCAAATGTACAAAATTCTGTTCTCGCTTACCTTGGAAGCATCTTTGTTTGGTGAAACCGCCAACTCGAACTCAGAGGCGGAACTGACCACGTCGTGGAATGAATTCGTGTCTCCTCCTAGCAGCCCTGAATTAAATAGTATCGGAATTACTAAATTTCAGATTTCGATTATTCAAAGTAATTCAAATTTTTCACAACGAAAGATTTCGCTAACCGTGCTTAGCTCGGTACGCGGAACCGAGGCACGCGGAATTTGCCACGTCCTGCACGTAAACGGGAGCATTGAAAACATCTGATAAAACCTGGCAATATCAGGAAAAAAATTAAATTATAAAACACGTATACTAACACTTGCATCATACTCACTGGATTTACTCCTTACAAAACTTCATCGACTCAACAATATTTTCTATTTGATAAACGCGTAAATCTGTTACAAATTTTTCGAAATTCCTACTTGACATAAATTTCGAGAAAGTCTCGTAACTCGCAAATGTTTCCAGAAAAAAATATATATATACAATAGTGTATAAAAGTCAAATAAGAACAGATTTAGAAAAAAATGGAAATCCAACATAGTCATGCTGTTGTGATCCAAAATTAATGCTTTGACATGGTTATAATAACTCAGTTCCCATTTTCCAAGTAGAAATGTGCAAAATTTCCACGTTTTTCGAGTACAAATTTGCCAAATTTTCCACATTTTCCAAGAACAAATTTTCTACATTTTCCGAGTACAAATTTGCAAAACTTTTCCACGTTTTCAGAGTACAATTTTGACAAATTTTCCACGTTTTCCGAGTACAAAATTGTAAAATTTCCCACGTTTTCAGAGGACAAATTTTCAACGTTTTCCGAATACAAAATTGTCCAATTTTCAAAAAAACTTCAAGCACATTTTTTACATTTTTTAAATTTTTCTATGTTAATTTTCAAAATTGTCATTAGTCAATTTTGCAAAATATTTTCCTGAGTCGATTTTGCAAAATATGTCAATTTTTGACATTGTCATTGGTCAGGGAATTTTTTTTTTGAACCTGGAAAAGTCAGGAAAGTTGAAAATGAAATTTCTGGGGGAACCCTGTAGTAATTTATTTCGAGAAAATGTCCTAGAAATAGTTCGGACTGGATTAAACGAAGTGTTATCGATTACCTGCAAAATTGCCTTGTTGACGGAAGCGCCGCCAGTTGCCAAAATCCGCGTATCCGCGCCTATCGTGTAGCCCAGATTTTCAGCGTGCACCCGTTTGGCGATGAACTGTCCCTCGATGACAGCTCGCACCTCGACTTCGTTGGAAAATCTGGCGACCTATGATAAACCTCCAAATTAACTCCTCCAAAACTCTCTATAATCTGCACGAAATAGTTGACCGAATTACCTCTTGCGTTTTAAAAAACCTGTAATCGCCTTTGATCGCTGGAATAATTTCTTGAATATCGAAATACATTCCTGAAAGCGTTGAAAAAAGGTTTTTAGAAAATATATTGCCAAACTTTTAATTTCTAGTAAAACACCGATCACTAGCGGCGCTCGTACATCACCTAAGTTTTCAAAGTTTCCTCTCGGGGTGCTGTCTAAAAGCTGCTCGAAAATCTCCCACGAACCATCAGCGCAAGAATCTCTGAAGCGTTCCCTCGTCAGAGAACCATTTTTAAAACTACACGAAAGAAAGCCGTTTATCTTGATCATTTCTGTATTCATTTTGATTTTCATACTTTGTTTTTAGAGGGACGATATGGGAACATTTCGAAGATAGTTTTATGCATAAGCCAGTGGAAATATTTATATTTTTTGATTAATACTATCTTTGAAAAAATTCCCCGTACAAAATGGACTCCTAAAACAGTCTTAATTGAACATAGATGAAGTGAATTACCACAAAAGCGCCATATAAGCCGTAGAATCGACCGGATTGCATAAAATGTGTCCCTCTAACGCAGGTCGAGGCTGACTCAACCACAGGAAAAGCGTGTCACTCGTACCCAAACTCACCTAAATGAAGCACACAAAAAGGACATGAACGGAGGTATCAAACCCGAAAACTGCTTGATAGAATCACAAAAAGTACCACATCAGTTAATCGTGAATCATTTTTTTAAAACTCTAAATTAGAAATTTGGATGTGGCTTTCCATCGATGTCCAAAAATCTTCTCCATTTATTAGTTTATTTTTTAAATAAATATATAGCGAAGTAATTTGCGAGCGTGTGAACTGATTCGTGTATTTATTTCACGTGGAAAGTTACGTTGGATTTGGATTTTAAGTTTATATATTTTCAAAATGCCAACGAGAAAACGGTCAATGAGTTTTCAACCTTTGACGAAAAGCTGCACACATAGCTTACGAGTGCAATTCTAAAGAGTCTTAAATCACATTAAATCACTTACCGCTACATCCCCAGATCTGAGCCTCATGCCAGCTAAAGATGCTTTAAAAATAAAATGATATGAAAACAAGCACGCCACAAGACCTATCATAAATATTTCTACGAGGGGTGTTCATTAAGTTATAGCAATCATTTTTTAATAATAAAAAAACGCGAAATTTGGTAGAGAAATCCTCGTAGACTTCCACCTATTATTGAAAAAAATGTCCATTTTGTTCAGTGCATTTTTGGGAGCGAGTGTATGCCTCGCTCAAAAAAAAAACGTTTACGCTTTCGTCATTTGTTTGAGCCACTCAACATCCACTTCTCTCACCATCTTTCACATTTCTCAACTGACCAATCCACGCCTAGACCCACACATTCAGACATTATTCGGATCTTAGACGTGTCACCCATTTCTGTTCATGAAATGCCTTCAAAAGTTAAAAAACGCTGCTGAGCAATTATCTCCTCGGACGCCATCCTTGCTCATCAATTTTAAGCACCTTTAATTTTTGAAACGCATCTTTTAATGTTGAAATATGTTCGGGAATGATGGAAAAATGATTGCGGAAACTTAATGAACTCGTATTAGTGACAAAACATTGAATTTTACTGATGACATGCTAATGTCTGCAAACATTTTATTTTGAAATAATTGAAGATAAAAACAGAAGATAATTGACCAAGAATAGGTCAATCAGCTTCTGTTTTTTAATTTTTATTTATTTATTTATTATGCAACGGCAGATAAGTTAAAAAAAAAAGAAGCAAAAGTTGCTACAACCCAGCAAAACTATATCGCATCCTAAATCCTTTTTTTTCCTCACAATTTCATAAAATTTAACAAACGAGACAAAAAAAATGCTGCTTACCAGGATTATCTCCAGTGAAAGCGATGATGGAACAACTGGGCGAGAAACCGTACCGTTCGACGAAATACGGAGAAATGTGACCCTACCACGATAATAGTTAAAATTGTGAACCGAATAATGAGTATAAAAAAAATGTGGCGTCTAAGCAAGATTTCTAACGTTGATATTATGATATAATTACCAAATTAGAATGAGAAGGGACTGGAGGTCCCAGTTTGTCCCTTAAATTCGGAGCAGAAGCCTAGAAATAAAAAATGGACAACAAACTCTAAGATGATACCTACGTACATTTTCCATCGATAATAATATCTGTACAGTTAGTTTCCTCAAATATTTAAAGATAAACACGTAGCCTACCGTATTAATCAATACGGGTAATATTATTTTAATCCGTATGTGAATTTCGAGTGTTTTTCATGACTTTACAGGGTTCCATCAGAAACTTAATTTTCAACTTCCCTGACTATTCCAGGTTTTAAAAAAATTTCCACAGCCAATGACAATGTCAAAAATTGACATGTTTTGCAAAATCGACACAGTAAAATATTTTTCAAAATTAACTAATGACAATTTTGAAAATTTCAAAAATTAGAAAAAAAATTGCATGAAATTGAATTGGCAATGTTGTATTCGGAAAATGTTGAACATTTTTACTCAGAAAACGTCAGAATTTTGCAGTTTTGACCTCGGAAAATGTGGAAAATTTTCCAAATTTGTACCGGGAAAAAAATTTCAGAATTTTACAAAATTGTCCTAGGATAACGCGTTAAATTTGGCAATTTTGTCCTCGGAAAACATGGAAAATATTGCAAACTTGTACTCGGAAAATGTGGAAAATTTTTCAATTTTGTCTTCGGAAAACGTGCAAAATTTTGCAAATTTCCAGTCGGAAAATTGGCCCCGTGTTAACCATGTATCAGCATTAATTTTGGATCGTAACAACATGACTACGTTGAGTTGAAATTTTTAAAATAAATCATTCTTCCCTGATATTTTCAAGTTCTCTGACTTTTCCAGGTTTTTCAAGTCTGGGGATACCCTGCTTTCGATTCAATTTTCGGTGATACGTTGGTGCCTACGACTCAAAAAAACAAAGATTTTGCTAACCTCCAAACACGGATCAGACCAATCTTTGGTGCGAATATCCAATAAATTCATTCCTGATCCATCGCTGACATCGATGGGAGCATAATCGCCCAAAAAGAGACTCGCGGCGAAGCTACTGACGAGGGAAATCCTCTGTAAGTATATTGAATTATCAGTGATTAAGTACATTCGCGGTACATTTTTTACAATTTCACAGTAGGTAGTTTACCTCAGTGTTATGATAAGCTTCTGGCCGCATTTGGAAGATCTTAGCTATCTGCGGACCGGTAAACCTTTCGTAAGCGCGAGAACCGGTGATGTTTGATAAATCCTAAAGTTTTTACAGAAAGTAAATTTGGAATTCTCGTTAGTTTTGAGCGAGTAATACACAAACAGTATCGCAATGCTTCACATACACAGAACAATCAAAATTTGGCAGAAAAAAAAACTCCTGATATAAATTACGTATCGTTAAAAATTACATTACTTGAGCGCCGCCTATCTTCTCCTCCAGGTGACGGCATTGGGCCGTTGTGCTCGAATCGCGCCAAACGGGAGAATCTCGGATGGTGAAACAAGTCTATAATCAAAAACGAAAGAGAAATTGTTTAAAAACTATTAACAAGAGGAAGACGTGGAAAAAATCCGCAAAAAGGTAATTACGAGAATCCTACCCGACCTGCAACTGTTCGTGTAAAAATCGGTTGTGGTTTAAGTCTCTGAGGATATTTCTGGAACCTTTCTTCCAATAAACGCTGCCGTGTTGCTTGAAACGAAACAAATGTAACGTTAATTTGTCACGAAAGTTCAATGTCAGTTCATCCGTACGTTTTCAAGATTCTGACCGTTCTTTCAAGATTCCCACCGTTCTTTTAACATTCTAACCATTCTTTCAAGATTCCAACCTTTCTTTCAAGATTCAGACTGTTCTTTCAAGATTCCGACTGTTATTTCAAGATTCCCACCCTTCGTTCAAGATTGCGACCGTTCTTTCAAGATTCCCACCATTCTTTCAAGATTCCGAAAGTTCTTTCAAAATTATGGCCGTTCTTTCAAGATTCCGACCGATCTTTCAAGATTATGGCCGTTTTTTAAAGATTCCCACAAGGTTACCCCAGCAATTTCATTTTCAACTTCCCTGACTTTTCCAGGTTTTAAAAAAATTTCCCTGACCAATGACAACAAGAAAACTTGACATATTTTCCAAAATCGACACTGGAAAATATTTTTTAAATTTATTAACGACAATTTTGAAAATTAACATAAGAATTTTTTTTAAAAAAAATTGCATGAACATTTTTTAAAATGGGAAAATTTTGTATTCGGAATTTGTTCAAAATTTGTGCTTGGAAAAAGTGAAATTCATTGCAATTTTGTCCTCGGAAAATGTGGAAAATTTGTACTCGGAAAACCTAGAAAATTTTGAAAACATGTACACGGAAATCGTGGACAATTGTGCAAATTTGTACTCGGAAAACGTAACAAATTGCCCGGCATCGCCCGGCCGAAAGCGACGAAGTAGGTTTTATTCAGACTATTTTTAAATTTATTAAAAATATTTTTTGACATTTAGTTTAGTTGTATCGGACATTTTCAGGTCATTTAATCGGATAGCCCGTCTTTTATAATCTCAGTATATATGCCCGGGCGATGCCGGGCAAACCGGCTTGCACTATATGTATTGCATACTGCCCACATCATGGTTTATGTAATTTTTTGGTTTTGTGATTTTTACTACATTATACCAGTCCACATTTATAATTACAGTATATATCTTCATTATTTTAATTCAGACATTCTTTGTATAGTAACCAGCTGTGTACAGTGACCTTAATAGGCGCTAAAATTTCCGTCGAGGGTAATCAGGGTGACAGGGTTCCCCCAGAAATTTCATTTTAAACTTCCCTGACTTTTCCAGGTTTTAAAAAACATTCCCTGACCAAAGACAACGTGAAAAATTGAAACTGGAAAATATTTTTTTAAATTTACTAATGGCAATTTTGTAAATTAACGTAGAAACTTTTTTAAAAATTTAAAAAAATTGCATGAAAACTTTTTAAAATGGGAACATTTTGTATTAGGAAAATGTTAAAAATTTGTGCTCGGAAAAAATTGGGAAATTTTGCAATTTTTTCCTCGGAAAACTTGGACAATTTTGCTAATTTGTACTCGGAAAATGTGGACAATTTTGCAAATTTGTACTCGGAAACGTGGAAAATTTGCAAATTTGTACTCGGAAAACGTGGAAAATTTTGCAAATTTGTACTCGGAAAACGTGGAAAATTTTGCAAAAACGTGGACAACTTTTCAAATTTGTACATGGAAAACGTTAAAAAAAAATTTCAAATTAATACTCAGAAAACGTGGAAAATTGTGTAAATTTGTACATAGAAAACGCGGAAAACGAAAATTTTTACTTCGAAAATGTGGACAATTTTTGCAATTTTCTACTCGGAAAATGAGCCCTGAGCTAACCATGTAGAAATATTAATTTTGGATCGAGATGCCTGCGTTGAATTTCCCTGACTTTTTCAAAATAAACCATTCTTCCCTGACTTCTCCAGGTCATTTTCAAGTTCCCGACTTTTCCAGGTCATTTTCAAGTTCCCTGACTTTTCCAGGTATGGGGGAACCCTGTCCCACCTTTCTTTCAAGATTCCGACCGTTCTTTGAAGATTATGGCCGTTTTTTAAAGATTATGACCGTTCTTTGAAGACTCCTACCGTTTTTTGAAGATTCCGAACGTTCTTTCAAGATTTCTAACATTTTTTTAATGTTTTCAAACGTTTTACAAGATTCAGGAAATTCTTTCAAGATTTTTTTCAGTTGAACCAGGATCTGGCTTCTGGTAATATCGTCGCCTTTCTCATTAAAAAAATTAGAAAGTATATAATAATAGGCAAATTTAATAAAAATGCATTTTAAGGAAATTTAAGCTGGGAATTGTTGAAGAAATTACGTCACACCGTCGCATCCCTGAATTTTAACCGAATCAAACTGACCGCGATGACCTTTACTCACTTGCCCTGCTCCGGATAAAGCCGTTACAGAATCAAACTCGACGCCTCCCACTTTTAATTTCTCCAAGATGAGATCCAAAGCCTTGACCCACATCAAGGGGGGCGCCGTGACGACCAGCTCATCTTCCTGTGTGTGGACTCCGCCATGTGTCCTAAATTCATATAAAAGTCTCGAGTTAATTGCCAGATATCTGAAATCAGATTCAGCGAGATTGCCGGTCAAAACGATATAATCAAAAAGTAATTCCTCCAAGAATTGCAAAAACGGCACCTATAGATAGGACATAGTGAAAATGGGCTACGATCCGGTCTTAGTAGTTTGTTACTGGTCCTAACTTATCAAGTTTATTAACCCAAACACGGTTTCAATGGTGAAATTTGAACTTTTGAACATTTCGTGGACTTTCGCTGTACTTGGGACACAGATGCTGTTTGAAAAACATTTAATTTCACGAATTCAAAGTAAATATACATTGTAAATAAAACGTGGTTTCAAAGTTTCAGTTTGGGTCATTAAATACGTTAATTTTATTGAGAAAAAATAAATCATGCAAACGCTCATCCTCCTGTGTGTGGACTCCGCCGTGTGTCCTAAATTCGTTCGAGTCGAGTTAATTGCCGGATATGTGAAATGATTCAGCGAGATTGCCGGTCAAAACGACCTAATTTTGCTCATTCCAGCCTTAGGGTAAGAGCACGCTGACACTTATTTCATTAACTTAAAAACCAGTATCGCCTAGTGGTATGAGTCTGCAATACCACTACGCGACACTGGTTCAAAATAAGTAAACAAATCACATGAATAAATGCCAACGTGCTCTCACCCATATACTGGTCTTTGTAGTTTGTTACTGGTCCTAACTTATCAAGTTTATTAACCCAAACACGGTTTCAACGGTGCAATTTGAACTTTTAAACAATTCGTGGACTTTCGCTGTACTTGCATGGATACAGATGCTGTTTGAAAAACATTTAATCTCACGAATTTAAAGTAAATATATATTGTAAATAAAACATGGTTTCAAAGTTTCAGTTTGAGTCATTAAATACATTTGAATAAATAAATAAATAATTGAATAATTAAATACATTGAGAAGAAATAAATCGTGTAAATGCACAAAAATCATAAAAAACATTAATTTAAAACAAATAAAATTTGATTTTATTAAATGCCTAAAAACAATCTACGCCCTTAAAAACAGCCATTAACACTAATGAGTAATATTTATGACAAAAATTACATTTAATAAAGCCATACCGAAATTCAGGCAACTCAGAATCGAAATTCACGCTGGCCTCGTGGATAACGTTGAGAGCATTATCAACCACAATTGCCTTGACCTGCAAATAAAAAATTTAAATAAATTAAAATCGCTGGAGCAAAGATAGAAAAGGATACCACTTCCTTTACAAACTCATTATATTTCGTCGTTTACTTTGTCGAAGTTCTTTCGAGCATGACTTAAAACATGAGCAAGGATGCATTTCAATTACGGTTAAAAAATTAAAAGTCAACGCACTGGTCATACTAAGTATTAAACAACTTTTAAGGTTGTAGAACGGAAAAATATTATATTCCTGGAAAAAATTTGGAAAACTTTCTTTTTGTGGTTCATTTATCACGACGAAGATGCATCACTGCACTCGTCTAGACAAAAATATTACAGTATTAAAGATTATAATCAAAAAATGTGCTCAAAATATTTAGTCTTGCACATCGCTGCACACTTTTATACAAATATTTATCGACAATTTTCAATGAAAATCACGACAAAATATTAATAAACGGGCAGATTGCTGTATATTTTAGACAATAATTCATTTAAAGGGTTTATAACGAAAATTGAGCTAAAATACATGTATTTAAAAAAAAAAAAAACGTGAACAATTGCTTCATACATGTATTTTTAGACAAAAACCCGCTGAAAATTTTCAATGAAAATGAAGACAAAATATTTTTAAAAAATGTACACATTGCTACATATTTTTAGAAACGTAGTTAATTGAAATATAAAAAAATAAACTTAAGATAAAATAATAAAAACCGCGCACATTTCTGCACATATTTATAAAAAAATTATTGAAGATTTTCAAAAATTGAAAACAAAATATTGCCAATTTAGACACAAATTTACTAAAGATTTAATAAGAAATTCGAGATAAAATACATTTACAGTAAGTGCACATTGCTGCAATCTATATATAGGCAAACATTTATTAAAGATTTAAAAAAAATCAAAACAACGTTAAAATACATCAACTTCATGAGTTTTGCACAACTTAATGCTTAGACAAAACTTTGCCCAGTTCGATATTAAAAACACCTCCTTAATTTCTTATATACATTAGATTAAAATTACATTTTCAAACACAGCATATCCTATATCTATACGGGTTGCCCTTTGAAGCTTCGGAACTTAGCTTCAATAATTAATTTTTGCCCTTGGTTCGAGATTAAAGATCTTCAAGAGTCCAATTTCTTGCATATATCATAAAATTACTGCAACTGAAAATCTACCAAACGCATAGACCTAAAATACTGATTTTTTACTCAGTTTAATAACTCGCATATCTGCCCTAAATTGAACAACTGATAAAGCAAAAGCATAAATCATTAATTCGGGATTAGTTTGGACAGAAAGTAACGACAACCAGATACTGATTTTCAGGAAAAATAAATATTTCCCTTCATATAAAGTACATGTATGCTTGTAAGTAGCTAAAAATGGCTTCTAAGGGCCGGTTGCACCAACAGAGGTTAAGAATAACCCAAGGTTAACCCACTGTGTAACTCTAGGTTAACCCACTGTTGTGTTGCACATGCACGGGTTAGGTTAAAAATGAAGAGAC
>JAQGAO010006114.1:0-12685 GCA_034697705.1 Ommatoiulus sabulosus
AATGTCTCATTCTTTCACAAAATGTTCATTTTGACAAACAATGTCTCATTCTTTCACAAAATGTTCATTTTGACAAACAATGTCTCATTCTTTCACAAAATGTTCATTTTGACAAACAATGTCTCATTCTTTCACAAAATGTTCATTTTGACAAACAATGTCTCATTCTTTCACAAAATGTTCATTTTGACAAAACTTGCAATTTTTCGCAGTACCTTCGAGAACACAATACATTTAATGTAAATTGAACATAACGTTCTTGAAATTCAGTATAGTTTTGGAAAACTAGACCATTTATATTCTGAGCTATTTAATTCTGATAATTTTACCATGCATAATATCCCTCACTCGCACATTAGTTTGAGCTTACTTTGTTACAGCAGTGGTTCATGTTATTGTAGTAGGGGGATGAGCGTCCTCTTTTCATATCTTAACTAGTCGGTACGGGCAGTATAAATATGTACTGTATTCAGTAATTATTATTTAAAGCCTTCAACTAAAGTTAGAAATTAGTCAATAGTCAAAGATATGATTCTAAATTCAGTGGCTATAACGATTTCGAGAGGAGGGGGGAAATCAAAGCACTTTTGGCAAGTGTTGACCAGGCTATGTTTTTGCTGACAAGATGTTATAACTTCATCAAGTTGACCTTTTTACTTTGCTTCCCTCTGAACCGAAATCTTTTTCACGACCCCTCGAAATCGTCTAAGACCGAATTTCTTCGAATACTCAAAATTCTCCATCAAATCATTCCTCTAGACCAGTGATTCCCAAAGTGGGCAATGGGAACATTGAAGGGGGCCAATGGTGGGCAATCTTGTGCAAGGCTGCTAGATGGTAAAGAATACAAAATGACACCTCCTATGAATCATTATATTCATACTTTTGTACAATTATATTTTTGATTATGAAATATATGCTTCAATTTTAATAGTTTTTTATTACAATTTAATTTTCAGTGTGTCATTTTTGACGCGTGGTATACGGGGACATCCAAAAAGGACGTCCTAAAGTAGGGGGTAGGTGGGGGGAAAAGGTTGGGTCACGGAGACAATTTGGACAGGGGGAGTGACGGAGGGGTTATGACCAACTATAGGACGTCCATTTGATAGAAGAAATACCAAATAAAATCAGTCCCCAAAGTAAAAGGGAAATTGAGCGCAATATCGCATAGGTGGGTCAGTAAACAGGGTACCTCCAGTCCATTTGCACACTTTCAAATTTTCCCAGTACACATTTCCAAAACCTTCACAATTTTTCGAATACATTTTTTTTGAAGTTTTGGACGTGCGAAAAGTGGTCCTGATTGACCGGACAGGGGTAAGGAGAGTCAAGTTTTGGGCAAATTTTGTGGACGAATTTTTTGAATGGGTCCTATGGGTGGAGGAGGGCACTAATGAAATAGTTGCATAAGAGGGGCAATTTTAAAATATTCTGAAAAATATTTCTTGGAATTTTTGCTCAAAAAGCAAAAAGGGCGCAGTAAGCCGAAAACGTTTGGGAAACACTGCAATAGCGTGCAAAAGCATAGAATCTTTCGCTGATGACATATTTACATAATTGTATTTACCTGGAAATACCTGACGTCTCGATTCCACGATGTTCCATCTGAGCTTTTGCGTACACTTTCGTAGCATTTTTGAAACGATTTTAAGTATGGGTGACTTATAAAAGGACGTCCTGGGAAAATCACTGCTGCGTGCACAGACTGAAACGGTCCATTGTAAAAAGTTAAATATAGTAATAGAAATTCCCTGATAGAACATCGAAATGTATGCCGTTCGACAGTTTTTATTTAAATCCAAGCCTTTCTCCCGCCTTTAACGGCTTGCTCCAAATTTGACAAATAATGGGCATGTGCCACTCTGCGTTGGTGGTTTAGGCGCGCTGCTCAACAGGCGGCGTTTTATTTCGTTGGCGCCAACAGTCGATGACTGTTTGAAGTGTTTTTATGTTTCTTGTCGGGGTTGTCGAGCGGCATACGTTTCGATGATCTATCAGGAAATTTCTATTACTATATTTAGCTTTTTACAATTGACCGTTTCAGTCTGTGCACGTAGCAGTGATTTGCCCAGGACGTCCTTTTATAATCGTTTCCAAAATGCTACGAAAGTGTACGCAAAAGCTCAGGGGGAACATCGTGGAATCGAGACGTCAGGTATTTCCAGGTAATACAATTTTTATAAATATGTCATCAACGAAAGATTCTATGCTTTTTCACGTATTTCAAACGTAAATTCCCCTTTTTGTTGGACCTGTGAAGATATTTTTGATCCGCAACATTTTTAGTTGCGCGTCGTCTGCTCTTTCATTGGGTTGATAGATATTCATCGAAATGGACTTTTATTTTTTAATTTTTTGTATATATTTCAGCATTTTTGAATTATTGGGGTTATCGTAAAATCGTTTTATATCACGTAAGCAAGCTTAGTACAGGCATCATATTTCAGAAATACTTAAAAAGGTCGCCATTATATTTCAATAACATAAAAACAATATAAAATCTAGTGTTTAATTATTATACTCCTCACATAATGCAAAAATATTGAAATATGTACTACAAAAATTAGACGATATAGTCAATTTCTACGAATATCTTTTAAAACAATGAAGTTGCGGACAATATCCAACCAAAAATGGCTTCACAGACCCCCTACAACATTCCTCTTTTCCCGCCCGCGCCTTAACCCTCCTTGACCTGCCCTGTACATGTGCATGCCCATGCACATTGCTTGAGAATACAAACTACAATGCCTTTAGAAAATTGGTTCCAATATATTATGGGTATTTCAGATTTTATAAAGTGTATAAATGACTGACTTTGAACAGCACATGTGCACATGTATATATCTGTTTGTAAATGAGCTTCATAGTATAGCCTATTATACTGTGGTACGTATGGTGTAGTTCAATCATACGAATAGAATCTTTACGAATAATTAGGTTTTTATATTCATCCAACCTTTTAGAAGGTTTATATTAATAGACATTAAGAAATCAAAGTTTCACTCATTGACCCCCGACCCATCAAAGATTTGTTTCGATTAGCTGTTTAGACCCTATAGAATTTGCTATATATAAATTGTGCTATTTATTTCAGATGACCAAACAACTCGGAATTCTAAAAAAGATGGTCTAAAACCTTTTGCGAAGATTTCATTTTATCTGGACTTGAAAGACTACGTTAACTTGAAAAATTTGATAAACGATATTAAAATTTTAGGCGGGGTAAGTCTATATATGTGTAACTTTATTTTTAATTTGGCTATAGTATTTTCATTGTATTGTCATTTGAATTACCGCTTGCTTTCTTTAGTCTGTTGAAACATTTTTAAGTAAAGATGTGAAATTCGTTGTGACAAATCGCCCAAATTGGAAGCAACAGATGACGAATCGCTCTTTGGGCGATGGATCTTTGCCTTCAACCCCGAATTCTGTTTCAAATACAAAAAGGTATGAATGTTTGAATTTTTTAAACATATTTAGGGCATTAAGAAGGAATACGAGTATTTTCTCGAGTTCATCCATCACTTTTTTTTCTAATTAGTGGCATT
The DNA here is from genome assembly GCA_034697705.1 of Ommatoiulus sabulosus. Lineage (NCBI taxonomy): Eukaryota > Metazoa > Arthropoda > Diplopoda > Julida > Julidae > Ommatoiulus > Ommatoiulus sabulosus. The sequence continues at coordinate 3,555 of JAQGAO010006114.1, forward strand.
ACGAATAATTCACCTCGCAACTGGGACTCTCCTAAAGACAATAACATGCCCATAGTAGCGGTAAGTTAGCACATATTAAAAATTAACTACATAGCTTTGTTTCAAGCTAAAGGCATGACCATTAATCTTTTTAAACATTATGATTACAGACATCTAGAGCGAGTGTGATCTTGGAACAGGCTCGAAAATCCGCAGTACGTTTAAATCTTTTGTTAACTCCACTTTCTGATCTCTTGTGAGTTCAAATTTACAAAGAGGGATATAATTATGAGATCTATAAAAACATACCATATATTCGCTAGGCTATGCCATAGTAGTCAACAATTGGCATGCGATACCATTGTGATATTCGTTATGGATAGTCACATGGTATGCATTGGTTGTTGTAAAATGCATGAGTATAATAATATGAACATATTTCATTTAAAATTACTGTTTAACTGTTTTGAGCCTTATTTTTTTAAGACTGAATATATTTAGAAAATCTCCATTATTTTGTTCATTTTAGACAAAGGGTTCAAGTGACGTTCTGCATATTGCTCGTATGTGGGGCGTTCAAGTTGTATCGTTAGCATCAGTTATCAACTCAATTAAAAGGTCAAAAAATCAGAAAGCTTTTGCGCGACCAAGCAGCACCAAGGTAATTTGCTTTAGTTTTATTTCTTGCTATGCTTATCTAAAATCATGGCTATAGTTTCAAACCACGATTTTTTTTTTGCAGCCCATCAGCCGAATGAAACTGAAACCAACTCAAGTTCTCAGTGAGATTTTTTCTTATATTATATTGTAATGGTTATGATACTTGGATATATTTTGTCTAAAATATCGCCCTTATTAGAGTAATCTGGCAATGTAAGAGACCCTATGGAACAATCAAAAAATTATATCAAAATGTGAAATTGCTTCAGAAAAATGTAATGACAAAATGACCTCCAACGAATCCTTCAATTCCATAAGTGCATTCTATGATGCTAATGAAAAGCATCTCAGATTGAAATATCTGTAACCAAATTTTCACCATTACTTATCAGTTGTTATCTTGGTGATTTGCTTACAAGATGTAAATTTCTTTGTATGTTCAGTTTTTAATTGAGTCATTTATATTTCAGAAACAAAATTAGTAGGTCCATATGTGAAATTTGAAGATTTTAGCAGGTTGGTATATAGTTTTCAATGTGTAAACGTGCAGATAATATTTATGCATAGAGTGCTTATGGAAGCTTAATCTACTGGTTCATTTACAGTGTGTATCGGCCACAGTATCGACAATTCCGGGAATGGCCTGAGCTGAACCTGAATTCTGATCATGCACGATCACCTTTCACAAAGGCGTCTAAAAAATCAATTCCAAAGGCTGATGCTTTGCAATACAAACATGCGTCTCCCCCTCTTCCATTGAAAGAAAATCATGACAAAAATGAATCACCCAGGTATTTTGATAACTTCATGGATCAATTTAAATTCGCAGAAATTTCATTAATAATTGTTTACTATTTCATAGGCCATTAACCAGCAGCAAGAGTACAGTGAGTAAGGACATCGATGCTTCATTGAAGCCTGGTTTTTGCGAAATGTGTTTGCGTCGCTACGAAAATCTTTATAAAGTAAGATCATTTTTATCGAGTACTCACAGTTAAAATTTGTCAAAATAAATTTGACTTTTATGCCGTTTTCTTTATACACATGTATCTACCACTTCACAAATATTTCAGCATATTGAAGAAGATGAACACCGAAGTCATCTTGAAGTGCCAGGGTTTTATGCTGAATTGGACAAGAAAATTGCAATGTTGCCAAACCTTTTCACATCTGCAAAGATGTTTGTTCAAGACCTGTCATTGAAGGGGTTAGTGCAGACTTATTTATATATTTCAGAGTTTATTGCAAAAACTTGGCAATCAACTTTTATTAGATTCTTTGTGTGTTTCATATTTGCTTTTACTTTCAGCAATGTTGCTGCAAATGCCAAGCTCAAAAGAAAAAAGGAAAGCCTAAATTTGCCAATACTTGATCCAGCTTGCCAAAAGAGGAGGCAGCAAATGGAAACAAGTCAACCTTCAATGAAAAAACATAAATTAAGTGTAATCGATGCAGAAAATTGCGAGCCAGTTTCTGACACTGACCACTTTCCGGCAACTCAACAGTACAATGGATCACCTGCAAAAGTTGAAAATTCAAAACCTTTCAAGGAATCGTATGTGGACATTGTCGGCAATGCCAAAGACTCCTTTGTGACAAGGCAGACATTTAAATCGATAGGCTCAATGCCTCCCAAACGCAAGGCCTTAGAACCGCTTGTCCAAAACATCTGCAAGCCATTACCTTTTGGGACTAGTTCAAATCAAGATCTTCAAAACTTCGGTTTGGAAAATCCTATTCGTTCCAGTGAAAAAGCCAGCTATGACGAAAAACCAGAAAGCATTAAAGTTCTTAGAAGCACTGCCATGAGGCGCATTTCTGCCTGCCAGTCTTCAAGTAAGGTATCTAGTTCACCAAGTTTTCACAGCTCTGTTCGTTGTGACTTAACCAATTCGCGAAAAGCCAACAGCAGTCCGGTCGACTCTGCGTTCGCCAAAATAAAAACGCCACCACGAGTATGCAGGACCCTCGATTTGGGCAATAAAAGCCCTGCTCGGAGAAGGAGGTGTTTTTTAGATGCAACCCAAAAAATGAAAGATATGGCAGATGAATTAGAGTTTATTGCAAATTTAGATAATCCAAGCTTTGATATACAGAATCACGATGCACTAACTAACCTGCCATTAGAATGTATGGAACCTTTATCCCCATTAAAACCCTCACCATTGCCTCGTGTAGGGCCCATGACACCAACAAGGGGCCTTAAAATTGATTTGCATCAAAAGATGGATGGCCCATGTACACCAAATGCAACTGAAATCTCCGCGAATGACTTGTTTAACTGTAGTTCGGACACCGGTATTTTTTCCGTTAAATGTAATAATGACATTAGCGCTGTGACAAACATTGTTCAGCCTATATCGTGCTCCTATGCTACGGTACCTTTTCCCCCATTAAAACCCTCACCATTGCCTTGTGTGGTGCCCATGGATGTTCCATTAGCACCAAATCCAACCGAAATCTCCACGATGCCCTTAATAAATGACTGCCTTGAATCTAGATCAGACATCGACGTTTGTGCCGTTAAATGCAATGACATTAGTGCCCTGCCTTGTGTAATTCCCATGCCAGCAATAAGGAGTCTTAAAATTGGTTTGCACCAAGAGATGGACGGCCCATGCACGCCAAATCCAACCGAAATCTCCGAGATAAATGACAGATTTGAATCTAGTTCGGACGGCGACATTGGTTCGGTTGAAAGCGATGACAGTAGTGATGTGACAAGCATTGTTCAGCCTATATCGGGCTCGTCCTCGACAAACCAAGTTGGAAAGGAAAAAGAGAAGCTGCTTCCCGATGCCTGGGAATCAAATTTGTTGGTGCAAAGTTGGTGCAATGAACAACTTGGAGTTGTCACAAATTGTGTGCAAGCCACAGAAGCATCATTGATTGGTAAGAGCAAAGAATCAGTCTGTGCAATTAAAGGTCAAGAAGTGCAAAATTTCGATACAACGCTTGATTTATCTCTTAAAAAGGATATAGTTAATACCTCTGGCAACTCTCGAAACCAGGACGTGCAGACATCCCCAAAAAAGACTGAATCGAAGTGCGGTAGCAGTGCCAAATCGGATTCACCATCACAGCATTCACAATCATCAGTTTTCAATCTTATATCGTCCCCTGTGTTACTACACCATTCTAATGTTAAGGTCGTTCCTCAAAACGAAGGTGTCATTCCAAAATTCGTCTTTAAACGAATCCGAGGCGAGAACAGTAATGAGTGGACTGTGCGAGTTTTAAGTGATGACTCGGGAGTGGCTTAATTTTGAATTTGAGCTAGTCTTCAAAACTGTTATGTAACAGTAAGGAACAGCTTTTGTTGCAGGTAGTGAAATGTCTAGTGCTAGTTTTATTTTAACAGTGAAATATTGGCGAGATTTATTTTTCCCGTGAAATTCGTGGAATCCCGAATGTCTCAGCTTCTTTCCGAGAAATAAACCAAAGCCAACTGAATGTTGAAATTGAAAAATTCTTTCATAAACATTTTTACATATAATTTAAATTAATATAAAAATTTTAGTAACCAATGGGGAGAAAAATCATACGGATATATTCCCTTGTCAACTTTTTTTCATTATGGGTCACAATTACTTCAGAATCGACCTTAAACTTGAATCAAATAAATACACCTAGTTAAACAATGTTAAATACAGTAGGTTATTCTATTTGGATGCATTTGTCAAGTAGGAGAAAAGATAAAAATCCTATGGTAAGTCTAGCTTAGAAATGAAACTGTAAACTAAAAGAATGAATGATAGGCTGCTAAATTTCTAAGTCCATTTTTTATGATTTTGAGATGATGACGATGGGAAGTGATTCCTAAAAGGTAAATACAACTTACATGTATATGCAAGACGTTCAAAGTTGGTTTCTTGAATTCAAAAAAAAAAAAAATATATAGATGCTTGTTTTCAAGGGATTTTTTTTGAAAATGTTATTATTCATTTTTCAATTTGGTGAAAATGTTTGAATACACGTATTTTTGAGAAAATATTATTTGTTATTTCAAATCCTGATGGCAAACTAAACGTTCCAAGTTCAGTATTTAGAATATTTAAAAAAAAAAAACAATTTAATAGCAAATTAAAAATTAAGACAACAGGACCTGTGACTATATTAAGTGCTACAGTTTTTTTAGTTTTCCAACAATTAATGTGTTTGTACTTGATAACTTTTAATAGCCCTGCATTCAAATGTCAAACTTGCGAAATGAAATTTTGCTCATTGGCTTATTTTGCTAAGTTGGCAGCATGTGTTGTTCTAATGACCTGCCCATTCCTTTTTACATTTTGTGAATAAATTTTGATTTGAAATGATTGAACCATTGACCTATCCCTGTTCAAAAGATATCTAATAACAATCGCAACTTGATGAAAGTTTCGAATTTGTAACTTGCTAAATCGTCAATATTTGCTTTAATACCAAATTGGAAATACAGTCATTTATCAAGAATTCCGATAGTGTAATGCACCAACTGACCTTCGAGATTCCAATTGGTGTTTAAGGCTTTGTTTCTTAGCGATGCTCTCGGCCGACGCGGTGTCTGTTTCTTGCCAAATCATCCGAACTATCTCTGGATTTTTTGCGGATGGGACTTGAGCTGCTCGAACGTCGCTCTTGCCTCTTGGACGCTGAGGGTCGACATCTATTAAGTGAGGCGTAAGGTGATCTATCCCGCGTTCCGATCGGGCTGCGGCTTCTAGAACGCCGCTCATTTTTAACGTAGATTTTCTTTTCATCTTTTGGCAGCTTGTGTTTGCTAAGGTCACCGTTGGAATTCGATTTTCTGTGTGAGTCTGATTTCGTTTGCTTATTTCTAACTCTGATATCTTCGCTGCTCCCACTAGAACTATCTGATAATTCGTATTTTGATTTCTTGCTTTTCTTTTTAGATTTTGAGGATTTTCTTCTTTTCTTAGAATCTTCTTCACTCTCTGAATCTGCATTATAAATGTATACCAAAAGATTATTTGTTACAACTTCTTATCTGCCTGACAAATGAAAATAGCAATCGAAATAATGATAACAAAATCCATGCTAACCAGACGAATCTGTCGATACACTTTTTCGTTTATTCTTCTTCTTCCTCTTCTTTTTTGATCTGCTTTTGAGCTTCGCTTTTCCAGACTTATGTTCGAGCTTCTCTAGCTTTCTGGAAATATATTTATTTTAAAGTGGGATTTCAAGAAAATCAGTTGATATTTCTAAAGGCGGTCATACACGAGCAAAGTTATATCTGGAAATACGGCACGTTCAAAAAGTTGTTTTTTAGAATGAAAATTACGAGAAAGGAAATGTAATTTGTCAATTATAAAAATATAAATGAAGTCTTTAACTACTTTCAGTTTGAAATTTTCCTTTTTTAAAAGTCATGGTTAGTAAAATTCTCAGAAATATGCGCTTGACTTTTCGGACAAGCCTAAAATTGGTAAGTTTCCAGATACAACTTTCCTCGTGTATGACCGCCATTAAGGAAATGTTAAACATTACAAAGATATTTCTAAGGAAATGTTTAACATTACAAAGAAAATGCAGAAAAGTTACTTTAATAATTTCTCTTTCTGCTGCGTAGAAAGCGACTGCAAAAACTGCATCTCCATATCCTCCTCTCCTTCATCGCTCGATACTAGTTGCTGTTGATATTTGAAAATCAGTTTTGTAATTAGATTCATCTGACTAGAACTGATTCAATCATTAGTACTCTTTTATTTTTCAGTCTGTCAAAATCCTACCTGGTTGGCTATGTTTGGATCGACACGATGCCCGAGAATACTTTGTTTGAGCGCTAGTCCCTCTTCTTCTTTCATTCTCCGCATCAACTCCATGGGATCCATTCCATCTAAGAACACAAAACTGAGTAAACATTCTTCGATCTTTTTTTTAATTACACGTAGATTCGAAAATCACGTACTCTGAGCATCTCCTGCACCACTGGCTTTATTGTATAGCGGGCACTCTTTGTCAGTGTTTATATGACCCCATTTGTGACATTTAATACAGCGCACATTTCTAACCTAATTAAGTTCGCAATTGGCTTAATAAGTGAAAAATTATACTGCCAGTATCATGTGACCTTTTATTCATTTCATTGGCAGAAATTCTTGGATGGAAGTTCTTTTAGCTGATGTCTTGATAAAACAGTCACTTGATACTGGCTCTTAAATAACTCTGCAGAATATCTGCTGAACTGAAATTTACCTGAATCCCAAAAGGCTGGTCTCTAATTTCTGCATTTCCACGTGCAAAACTGAAAATAAAAACTCGATGATTTTCCTCAAGTTTCCACACACGTAAATGTAGTGTACAAAACCATAATTTTACATGCGATATGTACTAAAAGCATCCTAAAAAGCTAGCTTTCTCTTCGAAATAAAAATCAAGTATTTTTACATATTCCGTTTAACTGTTTCAGTCAGATCTGTTAATTTAAGACTAGTAGTTTGAGCGATAATCACTTACTCTTCACGTGGAGCATTGTATTTTCTTTGCCACTCGAATTTGTATTCTGGTTCATTGTCCTCTTTCTGAAATTAAGGACATTTAGTTGGCTTCACATAACGTAATAACATTATGGCAATAAAGATGAATGCATGCAGACTCACCTGATGTTCTTCATGATGACCAAGAATAATGGACATCGTAAAAATGAAATGCAACAAAATGATTTTTCCAAGTTAGTTAACAACGTTTATGTTACTTAACTCAGTCAGTATCCAAGATTGGATTATACTCACCCTTTTTGGCTCCTGGTGGGGCTTCGTACATAAAATTGAGCCCCAACTTATCTTTGCTTTCCTTACTAAGCAAAGCTCTGTTGTGGTAAAGTTCTTGCTCCTTTTCATACTGGACTTTTAATTCTTCTTGTTTCTTTTTGTCGTTTTCGGTTTGCTGCTCGGCCATCCATGCCTGAAATTAATTCAAAGTTTCGAATAAACAGGTGGTCAACTATGGAAATTAAAATTCAGAACATATCTGTGGACTGGAGTAAACTTTGACAGAAGTACATTAACTTACTCGTTTGATATTTGCCTTTGATCCTGGATGGAATGGCTTCTTGCACATATAATTGTTGTAGCCCTTCCCCATTTTTAACAGAACGTTACAGGTTTGTTTATTTAATTACAAAATCAACTAGCGCTACTCAAAAATACGAAAGTGAACTGAAGTTCTAGAACACAGAACACACTACCGAAAGTAAGCCGACGTAGGCATCTGACACGGAAGTAAGCCGACAGCTTAATGGCGCGAAATTTAAACGTGAATTTTGACGTTTCAACTTTTTTAAATAATAGACATAAATTAAAAACCTCCCGTTTTATCACGTGATCATTTTTTAATATAAACAAAAATTAGTTCAATGTCGGCTATTTAATAGTTTTGCATGTTAGTCGGATTCGACAGGGCCAGAATTCATTTCATTTTTCGACTTTCAAAAATCAAATTTTATGTTTACTCTTAAACTGTTTTAAAAATAACCGTAGAATCCCCCGTTTCATGCTAAAATATTTATTAAGTAATTATGGATACACCTGTATTTGCTTAATTACTAGACCTACTTTAAATGCACCCAAAAGCAAGAGTAATTTTCGACTTTTTAAAACTTCGAATGGTGCACATGTACAGGTATATTCATAAGGAATAACTTATACGATAATTATTGGATTGCTTATGCTTTTCTTTACTTCATATTTTACAGTAGATACATTTACCATGTGTTCAAAATTGAAATCACAGAAAAATATTTACTTGTACTTTTATTTTTCCTAGTCGTATTATCATTGTTTTCCTTAATCGTCATCAAAGACTATAAAAGATCTGTACTTTTTGTAGAAATTTGGTACAAATTATTGGTTTCGCTAATGTATTTAATTACAAATTTAAAACCTAAATAAACTAAACAAACTTTCTGCAAAGTGTATGGAAGGCCTTTAGTTAATTTAGGTTTAAATTAAATTTGCGATTAAACTTATTAGCGATATAATATAGCGGTGTTTTATGACTGATTAAATTATAGACCACGTGTGGATTTTTTTTGGAATATTTCTCTGCCGCGAGTATTGGTATGTTGTTGTCAATTTCATTGCAGTAAAATAAATGAGTAAATTGGTTAAATAATATAAATTTGTATTGAATGTTTATAATTGTTATGTATGGAGTTTATTTGTGCTTGATTTCATACACACTAGCGTTTACTTTGCAGTTTATTTAGTTAACTTAATAATTTTATGGATTAATTGATATAAGTATTAGATGGTTTATTTTATATACAAAAATGTTGGGTAATTTAATTTTATAATGTTGTTTTCTTCGAATTTAGATCTTGCTCCGTATCAATGGCCTTTAACATTGGTAGCAATTCATCATTTACTAAAGCGCCGTAGCATCTTGTTCAAAAAACGTCCGCAAAAATGTCTGAAAGTTGGCGCTTTCAGGATCATGCGTTTTGCATCTGTAATATAGAAATTAACCTTTTGCTTTGAAGCAATGGTTTG
>JAQGAO010006115.1:0-12681 GCA_034697705.1 Ommatoiulus sabulosus
ATAGCCGCCTACCTCAATTAATCGCCGGGGGGGGTTTCCCGGAATTTGCAAATAAACGCCCCGGCGCTTAATTCCGTATTTACGGTAATTGGTGTTTTATTGATCATCATTAAAAATGAAATGGGAAATTATGGTAATCTCACCGGTGTTTAAAGAGAATAACATTGTAGATTTAGAAGTCTGAAGCTTCTCTTTTATAACTTCTAAACTTTTATTTTGTTTCCTGGACTAAAATCCTTTTTGTTAATCGTAACATTAATGTAAATTAAAATTTTCAATAATAAACTAGTCACTGACTACAACTTATTCTGCTCATAAGTGCTATATCAAACTAGCAGACGTACAGTGCGCATTTTAATATTTATTTATCAGTATATTATTGTACTTGGGAAAAGCATACAACAGTCCCCTTATTTCTTTACTATTCTCTAATCAATTTGTTGCATGCAAAGATGCACCCTTCTTGACGTGCAGGGAGCGCATCATGCATGCTCATTTTCAAAAAAGGTCTAAACATTATACATGTACATGTATCGTGAAAAACCTAATGTTCTTTAACATTTATTCTCACTAAAAACATCTATTGTATTACAAACTTATATTAACGAAAATAAAAACTCCACCAAATGTATTATGTATGAATGATGCTTTTGTATTTGATATTTTAACCGTATTTACATATGCCCGTATATTGTGTTTGTGCGATGCAAGCGGTAAAATACATATAGCACCAGAAATTCACAATATAGTGTCCAAAAATAAAAACGTAAATGATATGCAAATAGAATTATACAGCTTTTAGCATGAACAGTAGTTTATGTTAGGCATCACATTTAAATGTAAATTTGAAAAAAAATTAAGTAACACAAAATTTACGGATCGCTAATATTGCTTAAGAATGTCTAGCAAAAATCGTAATTTAAAAAGACAACCATACATGGAAATCTTATTCATATTGTATGATATCATATACAATGTACATGTGTGTTTAAGTAAAAATTAATTAGAATTAAATTAACAATTTAGTTAAACACTAATATTTAAAAATATATTGCTTGTTTCTAAAAAAGATAAAATTAACTTTCATTAAAACAAATTCTTACATAGGTTTTATGGAAAGTTCGAACAAAGTTGTTACTGTATTTAACGTTTATTTTAAATAATGTCATTGGGACAATTTTTGATTACGATTACACAATAATATTGCATCATCAAGAAATTGATCAAGGTCGATAGGGCTATGATAAAGAGATCACGTGTACACTTTAGGCCTACTACATAAATGCATTAATTGGCTTAGAACAGCGATATCCTAGAATTTTTTGTAAATCTTTTAGCGTGTCGAGTTTCACACGTAATTTCACGGCTATCAAAGATGCCATATATGCAAAGCTTCTATTTGAGTAACCCAATTGTAAGAATTTTGGACAGTACATATAACATGTACATGTATACTTATAAGGTCAATAATAGTAGCAACAATTATCAATTACGCGGCTTTCAATTTAATAGATAAATTAACATTTTCTCGTATGGTTGCTAAAACAATAAGCATCTACCAACTCACAACCAACTAATTTGTAACAAAAAAATCACATCAAAATTGTCTTATTAGCTTAGAGTGGCAGCAACTATTATGTCTTCTAGGAATTATGTGATAAACACAAGCCTCCTTTTGTATACATAGGCATCACGTTAACCACTTCACCGTACACGCAAAGCACACAAACATGTTATTTATCAAACAATCTCATTGAATTTTAAATCATATTGGAAAAAGAAAATTAAGCAAAACAGGAAATTTTAGTTTTATCACCGAAATAAACTTTTGACGAAGTTATAGCAATCTATGATATAATTAAAATGTTGTCTTATAATCATAAAAAGTCAGGAAAGTTTTGCGATGTGATTTAATTTGATTAAACAGAACTAGCTCTTAAATTTACAACATTAAAACAAATAAATGTAAACTGTACTTTATTATATGTTTCATGGTAGCAAAAACGTTTGCTAAGGTAGGCTATATTTTCAAAGTAACACAAGTTTATGAGAGACCAAATATAATTTTAATCATAATTAAATGTAATGAGAACTAAAACTAAATGTTGATCATCAACAAAGCCAAAAATAATTTAAGAAATGTTAAAACATGTTCGTATAAAATATTAAAAATAAACCTGTTATCACTTGATTTATGACAATTTAATTCCTTCTATAGTTATATTATTAAAAAAGTTTATACACATTTATAAAACTGGGCATGAAATCACAACCTTTTCACAATTTTATTTACCTCGATGACTCAGTCAATGAATTTCATTCTACATGCATGTACACATTACTTTCACAATGTCAACGGTTGATTTAAAAATATGTACAATGCAGATACACGTACACTGCACATGTATATGAAATGTTTATCTTTTTCCTTAGTCTCGCCATATTTAAATTCCTCGTTTGACTATAATGACAATTTGCTGAATGTACAAAAAAACATGTCATTTTTTTTCTATAAAAGATATGAACACTTATTTAACGTATAACTGAAGTGATTACTGCGTCGTCAAAAGGTGTCATACAAGCAAAATCAAGCTGTTTTTTTCTCTATTGCATAGCGTTTTCCACTTCAAATTAATAATTCACGCGTGATAGCGAAGCAAGATGAAATTAATGTAGCTCCCCCGAACTATTACACAAAGTCCTCGCAGTGTCAAACAGGCTGATAACATCTTGACAATGCCCTAACTGGATTTAATTACAACAATTAGCTGCCGATATATTAAGATTGTGTTCAAGCATAAATAGGCAGGCATTGCATCATCGTAGGCGCAGAAATGGCATCGACCGACGCAGAAAACCATGTGATTCATGGGCCCATGTACGACGAAGTATATTTGGCACTGACACCATTGACAAATATCATGCGCATCCATGGCTTGTTCCCTATCCCCAATCACAACAGTCGAGTGGACAATGTTCTAAGCGTGGTCAACAATTTAAGATTTAGCTGGGCGTCCAAATTGTTGCTTTTAAGCATGGCGGCATATGGGGCTATATTTTGCTGGTTTTATTTCGTCATTTGGGACCATGCCAAGTACATGTACCTCGAATACCCGTTAGAAGCCATTGCCATAGTAATCAACTGTGTACTGATGAGTTCGGATGCCGCTGCAAATTTGAGCAGAATGATTGCCCAAGGGCCAAAATGGAGGGCGTACTTCCAACAATGGCAGAAATTGGATGGTGCGTTAGATATAGCTTTAGATACAACCCTACGATTTTTTGTCAAGGCTGTATCCGTAGCATATACTGTTTATGCCACTATGGCCATGGGGACAGTATCGTATGCTATCCTTCTGAAATATACGAACCCCCTTGGAGAAGATTTCACGGGTGATGGATTCGTAGTCGGACTCATCGCCTACGGAACATTTTTAAACGGGTGTCAATTGCTACCAGAAATACTTTTTTCATGTTTTTGCTTTGCGATAAACCTGCGATTATCTTCTATCTTGAACAAAATTAACCAAGTTATCAAAAATCAATCCTCGAGTACCCACATCGAAAAATTAAGAATTGCAAAAGAACTTGAAGAGTCGAGGATCGCATATCAATGTTTAATTGATATTGTCCAAAGTACTAATGCCGTCATGGGCCCAACACTTCTTTCTTGCGTCATTCTTACTACTGCCAATGTGTCCACGTTCGTCTTCATGTTCTTCTATCAATCCTTGGCCAACACGGGTGTGGCTTTCTCCAAAGTCATTTATTCCAGTGTCTGTCTTCTTCGTCTGACATCTATATGCTTCTTCGCTGATGGAATCCAGAAAAAGGTAAGAGTCCCAACAACTTGTATTGTCTTAACAAAAGGGCAAGGTTATGTATCAATTAAAGTTTTGCTATCAAAATAAGCCAAACGCAGACAGTGTTAGGTTGGATTTTGTTTGAGAAAACAAAACAGCTAAGAAACTGCCAACATGCATTTTCCTTAAATTCTAGTTACGAAAATTTAAAAGGTCTATATATTTAATCCCTGCGGTTCAACTATCCCAGAAAAGTAATGAAGAAGTAAGTCGATATTCAAAGACTTATGCTATCAATTTATTTATAGTTTGCTGATCTTGAAACATTATTTCTAACTAGCTATCGCTGTTCGTAACATGCCTGGAAAAATCATCGGCGACGTTTACAGGCTGCGAGTTTATAGAAATTAATAAGGAACTTTTTAATAAGGTAAGAAAATTCTTAAATTACGTGTTAAGTAATAAAAAGCTTCATTCGGGTGAAGTTTGTCATTGTTTATATTATTAAATCATATCTTGGTCGATTAAGGTGTCCAAGGTAGTCTATAGTAAATGTTTGATAAAATGTCATATTTAGATTGAATACTTTGTTATGAAAATGATACATTAGCATGCATTTACTTCAATAGGATATAAAACTCGTTAATCCCAAGAGTTTTTCAAATTATTTATTAAAAGTAACATTAATAACGTTGTCAAAATGGTTTGTCCTTGATCGTATTACGCGTGAATTACATTATCTTATCATATACTGTATATAATGTACATTTAGATCGATTTAAAGTTTATATTTGCAAACATTAGAAAAAGATACTTTTTTTTCCAAACCAGTTTATTTTTCTAAATTAAGGATGTCGAAAAAATTACATGCAATGCGCTCAATGAGCAATGTATAGTTTATATTTGCAAACATTAGAATTCCAAGTCATTTATATATAATTTCCATTTGGGATTCGTTTATACATTGTATGCTTTAAAAACAATACCGCTTTGACAAATTTAGTACATTACTATAGCCTATTGATATTAATATTTGATTATTTTTATAGGTTATAGGAGCAATTCTCACCTACACAATTACTATTTTTGAATTTTATGAAAAAACAAAAGATTGATTAGCATGCATCAAGTTGTATTTTTCGCGAAAAATAAGGGCTGCTAATCTTTTATTGCATGATCTACCTGTCACCTACAAGTATGTACCTGTATTAGACTATGTTACGCAAAAATTAGCAAATTTTCATTTGCATAGTGTCAAATTATTGCCTATTTAATCATCGGTATTGCACAAAAGTATTAAACAACAATTTAAATAATCCGAGTCATGATATCCAAACCGCCTTACAAATTATGAAATTCCCATCTCATAGACATATAACATTTAAAATAAAACTACTAATACCTGTACATGTACATGTAATTATCAACCGACAAGCATTGTTATTTCCAAAATTAATGAACTTTTAACAATTTTTAAAGCTGGAAATTTTAAATGTTTAACTTAGTAATATCAACTTGCAGTATACAAGTGGATTCCGGATAATTGGGACACATCGTGATTAAGCCATTTTTGCCAAATTAAGGGACCCAACAATTATAGAAAGTTTCAGAAAGCACATAAGGACAAGCCTAAAAATAATTTAGGCGTAATCAAACTAATTACAAAATCCTGGAATTCCTAAATGTATTCAGGATGCATAATATCCTGCTTTAGTACTCGTTCCAGGTCAGATGGAATGTTTTTAGAGTTGTAAACGTCACAATCTATATTTTTCTTGAAAAATTCAACATCATTGTACGTTGATTTCATATGCTTCTTTATAGTTTCATAACTTTTTTTTCATTTCTGATAGTGCATCAAATTCAAGCAATTTTTAAACTTTCAGGCATTTCCCAGCCTGAATGCCTATATCTGCTAAATTAGAGAAAAGTTCTGTATCATTTCATTGTCTCAGTTATTATGACCTTCTATCCATATTTAATTGTATATTGTCCAGATTAATAAAAGAACACTAATTATTTTTATTTGCGTTTGTACTTTTAAGATTTGTCCGAAATAACTAGATGCCCCCTATTAAATAATCGCGGAATCTTGTGCATTGATAAACCACGAGAAACTAAACTCCAATTTTGATATCTTGTACTGTAGACTGATCGCAGTAAAACTGCATTTTAATCTTACCTTACTATGCCATATTCCAAATAGTATGTTATCTTAATTATAAATATCTTAATATGCCTGTTATATTTAAAATTTTATTCGCTCGTATACTGACATAATATAAAAACATGTTTAATGTGTATCTTTCAGCGATTTTTTTTATTTACTTTATTATGAATCCCCGATGGCGAACAAAAGCATAAAAGTTCGATCATTTACAAGAAAATATGGTTTATACATGTAGAAGGAATGTATTATGTTATTTAAACTTTTAGAGACCACTCTTTGATCTAGCTGTGCTACAGCAATGCTCTTTTAGTATGTTTCTACTATGGAAAATACAAGGTTGCATGCAAAAAACCAGAGGAAAATCTCTTTTCCCTGTCAAGTTATACATATGTTCCCTTTTGGGAAACGTTGGCTCCTTGGAAAACAATTTTTCCAACTTTCATGTTGCTAATAGAATAGTGCAACTTTGGTTGCTGTTCATATTTCCTAGTACGAGTTGCTGACCAAGTGGAAATATCCTTGAGTTTTGCAACATATTATTTTCCAGATTCTGAGTGGCTGACCAGTAATGGTTTTCCACCACGAGTCCATGAAGTTCATGGTCTCAATTGCATCTTTTTTGACAGTGGAATGATTTGTTATATTAAACAAATTGCCCGAGTAATCTTCACCAAATAAAATAATATAAAACATGAAATAGTGACTTATGAACCAAATCGGGGCCTCTTTCTATTTACTTTGGCTTAGCTGTCAGTCAGTCTACTTCACCTTTTTAGAGTTATTTGCATAAATATCAAGCAATTCATCATTCCATTTATTTTGGACATCACTTTCCACTGGTAACATATGTGTTGGATGTTGACATCAAGTTTTTCAAAAAATATCTCCATGATTTCCAGCATCCAACTGGTCAACAACTGAATGTTGGTGATGATCATCAGTTGATGAATGGCAATTTCAGGTTCCACCTCAATTTTCGAGACTAAGCCAATAATATTCTAAGCTTCTATCATGATAATATAATTTTAATCAGGTATTAAAAATACCAATTGAATAAAAGAACAGTCAAATAGGTATTTGCATAGAATGAAGAAAACTTTCAAAAAATGAAAATGACCGTCAGAAGTTCCAGATCTCGTATACGTTTATTGACTTCAAGCAGTGAAAAGAAAGTCCTAAAACGTATATACACTGCAGAAAGTCCTTGAAACATTTATGGAACGTTCTATAGACACTTGTTTGGAATGTTCATGATAATTGTGTAGAAATTTGCAGAAACTTCATAGAATGCTAGCAAAATTTCTGTAAAACGGTTTAATAAATTTGTACAGAAATCTCTAAAAACTTCAAAAAGTTTTAGAAATTCTTTAAGAACTAAGTTAATCAAATCCAAAGTAATATTTGACATTTTTTTTGCATTTTGATCATTGCTAATGAATAACAGTTTTTGCGTTGGTAAAAGCAAACGTTCCCAAATGAGAATATTGACGAATTCCACCATAAATCTTGAAAAACTGTTGAATCATTGCTATAAAATACATAAAAATTATTAAAAAACACTAGCAAATAAGTCCCCATAAAAGTTAGGCCCAAATCTACTGTTAAAGAGCTTTAGGTATCGTAGCACAGCTTCCATGACTATACCAGAAGTTCTGGTTAATTGCAAAAGAAAGGCCGACATTTTATCTTATAGTTAAAACAAATGTTATTACAATTGGACGATCAGTTATTTTACAATAAAGTTTTAAAAAATTGTTCCCAATTGGGAACATTGGCCTCTAAAAGGTTAAAGCAATACACTACAGGGTTTATCACTATCTTAAATAATAAGATACATGTACTGTATATGCTTCTTTTTAATGGTATGATTAGTATACTAAATTATGTAAAATTGAATTTCACTCGTTCACCAACGTGATTCACCAACTTACATGTTTTAAACTAACGTTTGGTGAATCGGGAGCGTCTGTCTGACGTTCTAAAAATTAAGACGTGGTTTTAAAAGTTTGGGACCTATGGATTTACAGGTGTGACATCAGTGTACAAGTGTACCTCGTGTTAATGCGCTTCGAGAAATTTTTTAATTTGATGCATTTTGATAAGTAATGTAACACAGGTACACGTTGATTGATTCATTTTAATCTTTACTTATTTTAATTAAGGTATTACATTGGGTTTTTTCTGATAGACAGTATGTTATTATTTTATTGCACACTTAATAGATTATAAAACAGTGTAAACATGAATTTTACACGCAATAGGAAACTAAATCATTCGTGACTCGCTGAGAGTGACATAAAATGAGTTATTAAACTATGATGCCGTCCATATGGGAGCCAAAGAAATGAATGTGGCATATGATTGTTACAAATTCTATTTTCCTACTTTAATGTGAATTTACCGTTGTTTTTTGCTGGTCTTTAAAAAAAGATTATATAAGCAAAAGAAATTAAAATGCTATGAAACCAGCAGTTTTCCAGGCAGCAATGAATGGTCAAGCTTTCAACGTCTTGAATTGTTGAATTTAAACAAGCTCGAGAAACTATGAGTGCCAGATAACCAGCATCTGCAAAATAACGTGAAATATAAACTTGCGCTTCTGCAGCCAGACAATATGGCTGCGTTTTTAAAATCAATACTCGTCATTAATGCAAATCAAGTGCGTAAAATAGGCAATTTCCAAAAAAGATTCAGTAATATTTGGCAATATTTTTAGCTGCATTAATAAGCACACGTCAACTTATGGACAATTAATGGAGAGCAAGAAAAAATCTCGTCAACTGCCAGCACATGACATCGTAATAAAGTTGTCTTCAATTTGCGTGGTGCTGCAACAACTATTATGTCATCAAGGAATTACGCAGTGCATGTGTATTCTCAACAC
Organism: Ommatoiulus sabulosus; assembly: GCA_034697705.1. Classification (NCBI taxonomy): domain Eukaryota; kingdom Metazoa; phylum Arthropoda; class Diplopoda; order Julida; family Julidae; genus Ommatoiulus; species Ommatoiulus sabulosus. Next base: position 8,858 of record JAQGAO010006115.1, read on the forward strand.
AGACACCGCGTTTACCATTACATGATAATAATGCATAGCACGCACTACACAAAAACAGCTAAATTACAGATCAGGTTGCCAAGCCTAACGTTGCATAGGGCATAACCTTTTCATCTTTGTACAAAACAAGACACGTGTTACTGTCCTGTGATTTATTACCAAATCAAATATTTATTTATAATAATCGTTAACATGAACATTTTAAATTGTAGTAAGCAAAACCTGATAATTTTAATTAAAACAATGTAAACGCTGTGATTATACATAATAATAATAAGATCCAGCAACCAAAGAAATTATTTCTGTTCAAAGAATGTCCTTTATAATACAATAAAAAGTTCCCTTAATACTTTCCAATACTTCACAAAGTTTTATGCTTGATGACTTCAAAAATCGTTGCGTTTTAGGATACATTTTTAAATGTTATAAAATTGTTTTTAATTGTGACCGAATCGAACCAGACGAGTATGAAGAATTTTTAAGTTTAGTAAATTATTGAGAAAATTTAAACGTGATTGTTATTGAAAATCTTTTAAAAGCAGCACAAAATAAGAGAATCCTTGTTGAAAAAAATCACTTTTCAACGGGATACACATGTAACAACATATTTAGTTCTTCATACAATTATAATTTTTTACAAATGGCCAGTAAATAACTAAGTGTTATCTTAATAAAAATGCATACACATATACGTGTGCTTGAATATGGTACATTTGAAGTGAATCTTCCCACTGTAAAAACAGTCTGAATTTAAGATGTGTTTTCCAACTGAAATACTAAATAACCATGCATTCACTTTAAGACACTTGCAAGTAAGACTTAATGTGCCTAACTGTAGCACAAGGAATCATTTTCTTCCCAAAAATTAAAACGTTATTCTTTAATGGTATCAACAATTATAGTCAATTTGTAAATAAAATGTAATCCATTTGCAAACTGAATCGCCAAAACACCTTTTAACGTTTTAAACGTTTTTATTAAAATTAACTGCTAATAATAATAATACGATAAATAAACAATATTATAATAATATAAACCCATAAAGCATTGCTTAGAAATAGAATTTATTTAAATTATAGCAACTTATTATATTTAACCATCTTTATGTTTATTTTTAAATTTGAATACAAGTAATTTCGGAAGTATGAAAACAACAATATTTGCAAATAAAAATAACTTTTATTTCCCCATTTCATAAACATGTATAAATCAAATGATTGTGTCGTCAAATGATGTCATTCAGGCAAACCCATAATTTTTTTCCTCTAATGAATAGCGTTTTCAGCTTCAAATTAATAATTCAGCGTGTAAGCAATGAGGAGCTACCTCAAACTATTACACAAGAAAGTCAGTGTCAAACAGTGTGATAGCATCTCGACACAGCACTAACTAGATTTAATTGCAACAATTAGCTGTGAATATATTAAGATGCTGTACAGATATAAATAGGCAAGTATTCCAACTTCATATACGAGCTCGCACATGTACACTGAAATGGCATCGACTGAGGGAAACAGCAATGTGAACCACGATGAAGTATATCTGGCACTGACACCACTGATAACCATCATGCGAATCCACGGCCTGTTTCCAATCCCTACTAATTTATATCGAGAGAATAACTTTCAAAGCGTGGTCTATGATTTAAAATTTAGCTGGGGGTCAAAATTGCTGCTTTTCAGCACAATTGCAATTAGCGGAATAGTCTGCTGCATGTACTTTGTTCTTAAGGACTATGCTCTTTACATGTTCCTTACAGACCCATTGGAAGCTTTTGTTATTATACTAAACACATCCCTCATGAGCTCTGCAGCTGCCACAAATGTCGTTAAGATGGTTTCCCAAGGGCCGTATTGGAGAGAATATTTCGCACAATGGCAAAAATTGGATAGCTCGTTGGGTATAATTTCGGATAGTAAACTCAGTAATTATGTTAAATTTGTTTCCATAGCTTATACAGTTTACGCTGGTTCGGCCCTAGCAACTGTGTTCTATGCGATCATTTTGAAATACACCGGTCCCGTTACGAAAGATAATACGGGTGATGGATTCGTGCTCGGCTTAATTTGTTACAGCATTTTTCTAAACGGATGTCAACTGTTGCCAGAAATACTTTTTACTTGCTTTTCCTTCGCGATAAATGTGCGATTTGCAGTTCTCATGCAAAAGATTAACCAAATTTCCGAAAAACAATTATCGAAAACTAACAACCAAAAATTAGGAATTGCTAAGGAACTGGAGGAGTCGAGAATTGCTTTTCAACATTTATTGGATATTGTCAAAAGAACAGCATCTATCATGGGCCTAACTATTCTATCTTGCGTTATTGTCACTTCTACGTACATGTCTACGTTCGTTTTTATGTTCTTCTATCAGTCTTTGGCCAACCCTGGGGTCGCCTTCACAAAAGCGATTTATTCTAGTGTTTGTCTCCTACGTCTTATGTCCATATGCTTCTTTGCTGATGAAATCAAGAGAAAGGTAAGGCTACCATCACATTTAATCGTTCTATGCAACCCACAGCATGCAACACGTCTAAACTAGCATTATGTTATATAAATGTTTCCAAAACTTTTTTTGGACTTCTACCCCTTTTTAAAACAAATATTTCATCATTTCCGCACCTCGTCCTCTTAGCGAAAATATTTAATCAATGCCTCCCTCTAAGAGTAAATATTTCATCAGGGCCCCCGTTCAGGAAATCAACAAAAATAACGCATGCTAATTAAAATGTAATACGAAACTACCCATCATTATGCGTAGTTGGGTGCCAATTTGTATTTTTTGCGATTCTGATCCCTATCCTAAGATTCTGTATCCCTTCCCGTCCAATGCCCCCAAGGGGGGCAATATTTCTCCCTTTTAGAATCTATCTTTGAGAAATTTGCATCAGTTGGAAATTTATTAAAGGAATTACTGTTTATATCCAGTTGCGGAAATTGAAAAGGACTATTTATCTAATCCCTGCAATTAACATCTCCCAGGAATGTTCTGAAGAGGTACTGTATGTTGTTATTTAAACTGTTGGCTAGATATATTTTTTTTAAATTTGAGAACAGTTATTTTTAATTAGCTCACATTATTCATGACCTGGGCCACGAAAACGTCAGTTTCGATTACAGGCTACGAGTTTATCGCGATTGATAAAGAACTTCTCAATAAGGTATGACACCATTGCTAATTTAAATTTAATGATCAGTATATACATGTATAGCGCTAGGAATAAAAAAAATTGCTAAAATCCATTGTATCCAAAAGTTCAAATGAACCATACCAGCTTAGATATAAAGACGGTCTCATTTGGAAAAATAAACAATTTCTTAAAGCCAACGCAACTGTATTACATACATGTACATGTATAATTACGCATTTGTTACTAATTTTCAAATAAAAATTAAAAAACAATTTTTCATTGAAAACACGAAGGGAAACTTATAAAACATGTTCTATTTTCTTCAAAAAATATGTACATTTTCTAAATAAACAATGTTACAGCAACCCTTCTAGATGAAACACCAATTGTTTTCAAATGTACAATAAGATGATAACATTACTGTCAGTTCACTGCATTTAAGGTGCACATTGTACTAAATCATTTGTCAATAATGCTTAATTCGTGAATATTCATGTACACAGCCATTGAAATAAATAATACTTGCATTCATGCATTGCAAGTACTGTCCTTACATGTACTGTAAATCTATCTATATCTATAAAAATCGATTCTGTTTTCTGTCCTCTGTCTGTGAAATGAACTATTCCTAAGCGTTTTTTTTTTGGGGGGAAGGGTATTTCTCATTCTCATGATGCGACACCACGTTGCA
>JAQGAO010006116.1:0-12680 GCA_034697705.1 Ommatoiulus sabulosus
TTTTGCGAATGCGCATGCGCTAGTAATCGGAGGCAGAAAGCTGATCTGAAATCGGTTCACTCTGCTCCTACCCTAAGTTATCATCTTAATACATGCATGTATAGTACACAGTGGTTCACGTGTCATTCGAAGCAGTTTTTATATAAAGTTTATTATCATTATTATAATTGTTTTCCAGTTTCTCACCCCCATGGCCCATCGGTGCCAAAAAAGCAGTTTGGTACGTGCTTGTAACAATAATGTGTGGACGTCCAATACTATAAAAAGGGGGCTCACACAAAAACGCGTTTAATATACAGTAGTATATAGAAGTGTAGTGCAGTAGCACGAGGGACCCTCATAACTCCCGAAAATTCAATATCGCGCCAATGTGCGCAGCTGGTGCCTGGACTTTCATTAGTTTCCCCCCTATAAACACATTGGCCGAATATGGGCTATTATGGATCCAGAACTATTGTTCGCCAGTGTAATAATGAGAACAAAAGCCAAGCGTTGAAAAAAAAATCAAAAAATATTACGGTCAGTCGGCGCAAAAAAATCATTCAATTTCATATTCAATTGCTGTTTTTGCGTGCCGGTCGCTAATAGTTGCGACCACCAGATGGGACAATTAACGCTCGGTTTCCTTGATTGTATTTTTTCATTCGTTAATGTATACGAGAAGCAATTAAATTTTAATTTCAGGCGTGTACTTTCGACGCATGCATTTGCATGCAGGAGGCTTTTCTCCTTACACCTGCTCACACAGTTTTGGTCATTTTTTTTAATTATTTCATTTTTTAAGGCAATTTTTACGCAATGGACCCCTCGCAATGTTTAACTCGATGCCATTTCGCTAACATCCTGCGCTTCTGGCGGTCGCGCAGGATGCATCATAGATGGCGCTGGTGAATTGAACCTGAGGTTTAATAGTTAAAATGACGATTGCTTATCATTGTGTGTACTATGCTGATTTTCTTATATCTGATTTAATTTAAATTCGAATTAATGATTCATAATTTGTGCTGAAGCACGCTTTATGGTGCCATTATTTACACTAAGGATAACGTTAGATTGAAATTATTAAGAATTGTTTCGATGGTGAACTCGAGAATTCAATTACAGGGTGGCCACAGGTCAGAGAAGTCAGGGGAAAAAAATCGTGGTCAGGGAAGTCGTGGAAATGTCAGGGAAATTTGTGAGTGGTCATTGAAATTTTCCAAAATAAAAGCAAAATGCTATCCCTGCACTCAGTCGGCTAGCAGCTCCATCCCCAATCCCCTTCAATCCACCCTAGAATTACCCAGCTAGACTCGTAACAAAATCTAGTGTTTTTCCAAGCTTCACATTGCAAATGTTATTTTTTTTATGACAAAAAAATTGATATGGATTAACGAGTAAGAATTGGTCAGGGAATTTTGGATTTTAGTCAGGGAAAAGTCCTGGCAAAGTCAGGGAAATTGAAAATGAAAATTGTGTGGCCACCCTGAATTAGCTTTTTGTGCGGACTATATTCTTGGCATTTACTAAGTTTTGGGATGAAGTTATCTATCGATAATTAATGTTAAATCGGGCTCGAATTACAAATCACAATGATATTTTGATTTTACTACACATTTTCACATCACTATAGCTCACAATCGTTTAGTTGGCACTCTGCTTGCAATCTATAATCAACGTCCGCTAAAAGTGTTGCGTTGATCATTAATCGTGCCTAAATTTCCCATTCTTTAGTTCTTTTTTGCTCCAGAAAAAGGTGTTATTAAAAATCCTTAAGTTTTTTAATCACATCGAGCAACTATATGCCTGTACTGTAAATAAGCTGACTAACACCTGTTTCCTGAACCTTAAAAAAATGAAATTCTGGAATACGCTACAGGCTCGCGTATAGTTCGCGTATAGTTATGCTGGTGTTATAACCCATTTTTGCTTAAAACTATAAAACAGGCTTTGGTCTGTTATTACTGGGGCTTGATTTAATTAAAGGGAACACCGTCCATTTTCAAAAAAATTATTTCACGAGCAGCCGTAAGATTTTTCGTCGCCATCTTGAATGTTGGTTTTTTTCGAGTATAGGGGGCGTTTGTTATTTTCAGTTTCGTAATTTATCGGCAACATTGTGCAGGGCATAAGCCCGTATACGTGTATGTATATAGGGACTTGTATTTAAAAAATGAAATCATCGCCCTGCACAATGTTGCCGATAAATAATGAAACTGAAAATAAACTCAAAAAAACGATATGCAAAATAGCGATGAAAATTTGTAAGGAAGTCCATGAATGTAATACTTTATGCATTTCTTAAAGAAATCTGTTGAATTTAACACTCATGAGCATGCACGCATCGCTAAATTACAACGTGTTTCGATAAAGAACTAAATTTACTAATACACATGTATATTGTAAATGTATTCCGAAATTGCATTGCCAAAAACTGCGTGGATTCATATAAATGTACTTCGTCGACATTTGCACTGTTAATATATGCTTATGTTTTCAAATTTTGTTTAATAGTTTAGCGAATTTAGAGAAAGCTCGGTGTCATTAACATTTGTGTCTATCGAATCGTTTCTTATATTGAAATCATTGTTGCGAAAAATTTCATTTTCGAAACAGGGTGTCTCGAAATGAATGTAATTTGGAAATTAGGCTATTTGTACTGAACACAGAATTCCATATATATATAAGCGCACATTAACTTTTTAAATTTGGTACATTGTGTTAAGCATGCATTTGTAATAATATGTCCAACATATGCAATCTATATTGGTACACGTGTCTAATATGTACAACACACGCACCTGATTGTGTCTTATCTCGCATTCTGGCGTTTCTCCTAACAGTGTCAATATGATGGCCTTAAATTGTCTCAGGCGTCTTTATACAAGAGAGACAGAATTTCGCAGGCACCCTGTACATTTGCAAAGCTCTATAGCTCGGTTCCATTGTAGTATTGATTACCGCTATTGGCAGCCCTAATATATTCAATTAGTAGTCGAATATAAACTATAATTAAGACCGTATATCCTGCATCTGCACGCCCCCTACAACGCTTCAGCGTTTTCCTTTGTCAGTCGACATAAAAGCCACGCACAAACGCATTATGCAGCACGCATACGCATGCATTCGACGCAAAAGGTGCCAACTATTTACCAACGACTGTGATAACGCGATTCGGCATTGTGCTCCGTGATTGTTTTTTTATTGTTATTATTTCGTTAATTTATCGGCAGAAAATGCCAGGCTGGTCGCACCGCGCATGCGTGCGAGACCAATTAGGTCCGTCACAATGCGTGCTTGCATGGAGCGCCGCCGAGTGTGCGTCTCGCGCAATCAATCCATTAAGCCATTAGAAGTCACCCTCCATAGAAATACCTTTATCGTTTCCTCCCGAGCCGCGCTTTTTTTTATATCGTCATTATCATAATTTTATTTATAGGTGGAAATTTATACGAAAGGGCACGCATATGCCGCGTAATATATTTATTTGCCACCAACGCCGCACTCGCCACCGCACAACGTGAAAGGTGGCCAAACGCGCTACCGACATGCATGGGAGGAAAACTGCCTTAGTTAAGTCTTAATTCACCCTCAGAGGCCTAACTAAAGGTGCGCGAGGTGGGAGGTGAAAAAGATAAGCTATTGTCACGCGATCGCGACGTCCTTTATGGACAGCCCATGTGAGGGTGCTTGCAACTGAACCGTTTGGGATTGCATGCATCAATGCGAAACTCTTTAATTCTGAAGCTGATTTTCATATGGTTTGAGCATGCACCAGTCCATGAATAACATGATGCGCATACATCAATTAAGAAACATGCCTTATAAGTAAGAAAGAAAACGAAAATAAACCATAATTGACACGTTCAGTTTTTTTTAAAATTCGGAATTGTATATAGTTTGCAGTTGACGCTTGAAAAAAAATTGCTCATTTGGTTCATAACATTCATTTAAGGGAAATAGATTCATTTGATTTTGCTATATCCTAACCTTCTGAGATCTCAAATATGACATTACTGTGATATCTTTGATTTGTATTGAGTTTTGAAATGTTTGTAGCATGGGGTAGATGTAAGTGATGACCTGTGATGTGATCCCTTCTATACATGTTCCCCACTCAGCAATAAAGCTTTTTTATTATTATTATATCCCAAATGATGAAAATTTCAATTCATCATCAATTTAAGCTAAGTTATTGATATTTTAGAAATTAGATTACAACATTGATATAACTCATGCAGTGATCCCTGCATACTGAATGGGATGTACATTGTATTTCCCGGCGATAAAACCTTCAGAAAATGGTGCAAATATTTTTGAAAATATACAAATGTCTGCTCATGGTCTCGGGTATGTGTTTTACAATTTGTACACCAATTTCATGAGCGTTGTTCAGCGCATATTTTGCGATGGTTTGTAGCGTCGCCAGCGCCACCGCTCGGTCGCGCCGCGTGTCGTGCCTCGCGTGCTGCGCCGACTAAATTATGCCATAATAGGCAATTGCAGGTGATTGCTAGCCAACGGATTTCCATCGGCGGGATTATTTCCACGATTTATGGCCACTGTAGAACTCTATACAGCAATTACAGAAGCGGCTGTTTATGGATATCCTGACGCAACAACACCTCCGATGAAGCGTCGACGCGATCGTCCAACGATCCGACTTCGATCCGATGGCCGACGGCGGTGGCGGCCAATTTACATTGTGGTCATCGTTTTATTGGACAGTTTTAGGCGAAAATTAAGGCAGCCCTTTAATAGACTCTGGGCAGCAGCATTAGGGCTTGGAACTGAGCTATTGGGAAGTTGCTGTTCGAGTGCATGCTGACGTCAGATTGATTTGAATTTCCGCAATTCATACTTAAATTGTATCGTTATTTCTGTCGTGGGAGCCCTTTAGCACGACGTCATACATACCTGTACATGTATAGGTGTATAGTCTCAAAGTATTATCCGTTATTTTTGAACTAAGATGACAACCAAGAAGGAAGCTGCAAAAAAGTATGGATGCCGTCTTGGTCGCCATCTTAACTCCTAAGCGCCAAGATACAAAGTCCAGTTGATGTTGGGGAATGTGAGGGAGGATATGAGTGACCCAACCCGTAACAGCTCGACCCGTTTCATTAGTGCTCCGTAACTGGATAGGGTGGTGACAAGCGCAACTGGCCGGATCGATGTCACCCCCTGACGATGTCCATCCGGGAGATGGACAGAGCGCCCGCGCCCCGCACGTGCTGGGGCAAATGTTTTTCAACTGACCGTCCCCCACGTCCACTTTGTCGGCGAGGATGACCACCGACTGACCGGTCCGGCCACCTGCTTGGAAAATCGCTTCCTGGTAAAAACCGTCTTTTCGGGTCGATTCCAACGAGCGCCATGTGGGACGGTCCTCCCATCCGAAAGTCTTTTGGCTCGTGTTTTTACGCGATTTTCAGTTTTTTTTTTCTCGAGAGCGAGGGGTCGCGCCGTGTCGGTGGTTGGCGCGTTCCATCGTTCGCCCCGTGATGTGGTTTTTCGCGCCGACGCCGCCGCATCCGCCGTCGTTGCGAAGCCTTGACGGCGCCATATAAGGGCCTCCGAGAACTAACAGACTGAACCAGATGGACTCCTCTAGGGTTTCCTCAATGTTGTTGTTATTGTTTTCGGCACAGGCAAGCAGTCGCACCCCTCTGCCATAGGATCTCGCATCGCCATCGCAACACATGCCGAAACGTATTGACGTTCTGAAGCAGCAGCAGCAGCGCCATTAACGGCTGCATGGCTGTTGCGAAGATGGCGTTTTTTTATGGCGGCGAGCGAAGAATGACTGCCGCCAATAAAACTAAACACGGAATCCGAGCGACGACAGCGGCTCCTTTTGAAAGAAAAGGCGGGGGCGAGCGGGCCCGGTCCTTCCACGCCGCTAGAATCCGCGGCGAGGTGGAGCTGCGAAATCCTAGGTGCCGCTCTGCGAGGAGGACGAGTATAGAAAGGGCACATTCGTGTTCCATTTTTAAATTTTTGTTGGTGTGAATCCTCGTAGAATACTTCATAGTCTATATGAAGTAAAACTCGCATCTATGATTCATAGATGGCGTTGGGCGCTAAAAACACGAAACGTATCTAACAAGGCCTCCCTCCATTGCCAAAAAAAAGTCCACCGTGCGGTGCCTGGAGTGATTTTATTGCCAGGAGAATTCTGAGCTACTGGCCATCTTAGATCGTCATTGCATCATTGGCAAATTGAATTTGTGCTATACGCATTTCGGGGCACGTTTACAATTTGGACGAAAGGAGATGGTTCGTCTATCCGATTTGCAGCTAGTCTATATTCAAGACACCTTCCCCTAACCTATAGCCCGTATTGCGGTGCGGCGCGTTTTACGCCATTTTCTGCACACCGTGACTCGGTGGCGCCGCCATGGCTCGTTTCTGCACTCTTTCTCATACACTCATTCGAAGTTCTTTGTGGTGGCATTTAATGCTTTCGTTAATCTCTAATGCGGGTCCATTAAGATGCCCATGGTCACTCAGCTTCTGTACTTTCTTCGGCCGGTTGAGCGCCATGAAATTTGATGGTTTTTCTATCAAACGTATATATGCCATGTCTGTTACGTGCTGTTCCCGCAAATCTATGGCCACCGTTTAATTGCTGTGCGTGTGATACTTGATTCGGTTTAAGATCTTCATAAAACAAATACTTGATGTATGGTAAAAATTGGAATGATACACCTGCTTTCAGATATGAATTTGGCATATTTTGAAACATTTTTCTCCAACAATCCTTGTGACTGGAAATAAGCTTAAAAATTAATTCAAGCTTAGAAGTTAATTCAAGCTTCAAAGTGAAATGAAACTTGAATTAATTTGTAATATGTAATGGTCGTTAAAATTACACGGTAAAATTCGTTTTCAGCGCAAAATTGCGAAGGAGAATTGGCCATTCTTGACAATTTTCTGACCGTTGGTCATTTAAGGAGGGGTTAATTATCTCATTCTTTTCCCAACCCTACCTTATACAGACTCTTAATTTAGTGCGTTGCAAAAAAAAAAGTGCCCTCTAGGTGTTGTTGACTAATGTTTGCGAGTGTCACTCACTGAGGCAGGCAGCTATGCATTTGATCATTCCTGAGGATACGTTTACCTCATTAGCCACCTTGATCAGTGTGACCACCGCCCCTAAAAGCAGCTTAAACAACTCGGACCTCCCTCAGTTTCGTTTTGCCTCAAAGCCTGATCACAGTACATGTATACTGTGGTCTAAACGACTCAATTTGAAGTTCGGTTCAGCCTTTTCCTACAAGTGTATAACTGCTGCTATAGAAGATAGTGCTGCCACACCTTGGAAAGTCTTTACATCATATTATGATGGCAAAATGATGTACATTAGAACCTGCTGCGATAGGTACCTGCTAAATATTTTTTCAGAGTAAGACAAACTGGCTACATTTATCACAACAGTTCAATTTTGTTACTGTTACGAAATAAACTGGGGAGTTTAAAATTTGGGGGAAAAAATCAGGACGTACGTATAGCCGAATGTTTGATTATTTCTGGTTGAAGTGGAAATAACATGTTTGCAGCAATAAACATTTGTTAAAATAAAATCAGCATCGTGAATTAGGTGGACAGATAACGTGATAGGTGGTTTTAAAACCTACAAAGATAAAATAAAAGTATTCTTTTTGTTTTAAAAAGATGAACATAATTTGAAAATAAACATTCAATTCAATTCAATTTTTTTTTCAATTCAACTCAGTACTTCGTCCTATAGAGACTTGATTTGTTATAATCAACGCAGTTACAATAATTTTCAGTTTAGTTATTTTTAAATACATGTATAGTGTATATGGATACTGTACTTTGTACATGTATGGTTTGTACTAAATACATTGTATATGGATTTCAAATTTCATTTAGAATATCAATTTTAGAATGGTTCTTATATGAATTCTGCTTCCAGAATGAATTTTTTGGAAGAATTCAAATTTTGCATCTTTACCATGTTTGTTTTAAGTATTACCATCTTTATACGCAACCTTAGCAGTTGAGAAGGTAAAAAGCAGCCAAGTTCAAACTCGCAAAACTGGTGGCAAACTGCTCTAAACCTTACCTACCAAAATGAGTCAAAATGCCACAAGTATTCGCGCATTTATCTATTTTTTGTAGGGTATCAGCCCCGTGCGTAACACCCGGAAGTGGTCAGCCGTGAGCCACATCAATCAGCATTTCGTGGCAGCTCAGGTTGGTGGTGAGGGTAGAAATGACTCAAAATTCGTGACGGCGGCCATTTTTTTTCGGGTATTTTCTGCCATTTACATATTCGGGGTGGAATAATTTCTTTGTTGTGTTCTCAAAGGGGAGTCCTTTTTATTACCGACCAATTATAGCCTGCAAGATGACGGATCGGCTGGGAAAAACTTTTATTCCCTAATACGCGTATAAATTAACGATTAATTAGCTCGAACGCTTTGCGCGGGTTAACTCTGAGAGTCGCGCACAAACGCCCCCCTGCGGGCGACTTTGCAGTTGAATGCTGCTTGCTTTTCTGTCGTTGACAACAATGGAAACAACGAACAATGCAGGATCTCGCTATTCATTTTCATCTCGTTAATTATGCATCGGATTAATATTGCACAAGACGTGCAGCGTTGCGTGACGTCACTGCGTCGAGAGCGCAGCCAAAGGCCATTAGCAACGCCAACCACCGCCGCGTATAGTGGTGGCGCTATAGTGCGTTCGTGGGAGGAGGCATGCGGCGTTGCTTGCATCGTGAATTTTGCATTTTTAATATTTCAAAACTTATGTTCCGCGCAGAAATTTACGTCCAAAATGGCGCCATTTTTGACTAAGTCTGTTTGGTATATAGGATTATATCATAGATGGCGTATCAGTAGTGTTTTAAGAGAAAGATAGGACGAGTGCAGTCCCAGCCCACTGACCTATGACATGTTTCTACTTGTACGATGGTAATTGCGCGTGTATTTTTTTTCTCGAATGCGTTTCTCGATAAACGGTGGGATCTAGACAAATAAAAGCAAAATCCACGGTGGTCGAGGTATGTCCATTACACCTTTAACCCTCGGCGCGTCGTCTTTTGATGTGCACCATTTGGGCAAAAATCTCACGAATAACTAAAAACCGGTTAAGCGAGCAAATGAGGCTAGTTAGCCGAGTAATTCGGTCCAACTAATTTCCATTTGGAAATCATTAATCTTGACAAATTTTTTCTTGTCTAGCTGCTGGCTGCTTGCTGCATGACTTCGTTCGCAGAGTCCAGCCTTTTGATGAATGACGGAGCAGCAGTGGCTCGTAATCGGAAGAAGTAACCAAAAAAACCAACAAAACGATTTTATATACACACACAAATGCCTCCTGTGTGTACATATAAAAAGAAAATCGTAAATACCGAAGATATAAGAGGAACAAAACGCTGGAATTTGTCTAACGATCAACAACCCTGCCTCCTTTGGCATTTGCTGCATGCTGCGCATTCACGAGGTAAAGACGACAAAAAATTGGCATTTTTCAGGGGAAAAAATACTTTTTAGAAATCTTAAGATAAGTTATTTCGCCGCGAACATGCGGTATCCTGCGTGGGGATGTGAACTTGATAAGGCGACACCTAGGCCTACTTGCATAATGAAACAATATGCAAATGGTACAAATTGGTAGCCTTTCATCAAGCACCGAATATTAGGACCATACTTTGTTTCATAACAATGGTAATTCTACGCAGTAAAATGGTTTTAACAGACAGTTTGGATATACTGTACACTTTACAAAAAAACTCAAAACGATCCGAACATTATCGAGTTATCTCAGATTTGTGCATCTGTATAACATTTCACTTTCATGCCATGGCTTCTATAAATATAGCGTTGGTCTAACGCAATTTTCTACGTGGTTCGTTCTGCGCAACTTTCGCAGCAATTTTGAATTCTATAAAATATATGCAAAACTAACACGTGTAATCTGTGGTGCCTAAACCTTCTATACGTATATAGTAATTCGCAAATAACTACCTATACGAAGAAGGTGAGATTTTGTTCAATCTTCCGCATCATTCCGGCTCTGATTGGGGATGGGAAGCGAGTGAACTGCAAACCAATCATTATTATTGTTATGATTGCATCCGAAAATATTTTGTTTTCGATAAACACGTGGGAATGATGCGGATCCAGAGGTCAAAGGTGCATCCCTGACAGACAGTTGCTAATAGGAAAACAGATTTCACATCTACTCGTTACATTGGCCACGCAGGGTCTCAGCACAGACCTGTTTCAGTTTATTTCCAAGCGGTCAGTGGCTTCTTAAACGAATTATCGAACTAATTGAGTAAGCAATCGAGTTACGTCCAATTCAATTTCACTGAACCTCGTTTAACCGAATTAATAAGCTGATGCTGTAACTGCATCCATTGCCGTACCACAGTATGGCTGGTCCGAAATCCCTGTACACGTGTAATTTCGAAAACCAATCTTGTTCCCTCAAAAGTATAGTTATTTTTTCCTCGTTTTTGCCAGGTTCCTTAAATTACAAGTTTACTCGTTTAGTTGTTGCTAAACAATGAGTAGATGCAAAAGTAATTTTAAAAGATTGGAACTTATACTTTTGGAAGGCAGATTGTATTATATGATTTTCGACATTAAGGTATACAGTCCCTTTAATAATTGGTAATATGAATCTCATTTTATGTTCAAAGCTAACAATCGAAAACAACTTGGAATTGTCTTGACTTGTAGTGTTTTTGCTTTCCATTAAGTCTCGTATACAGACTACCACAAACGACAAACGGCTTGCCCAAAATCTGTTTGTCCAAAATCGTTTGTCTAGATTAGATTCAACAAACAGAGTGTACACATTATAGCAAACCATTTTCAACAAACGCATCTGCTAAGCAGACGATTTTCAGGCAATCATCTGCTTAATCATATACTTTGTGGAAAATTTTTCCACGTGCGGACTTTTTCTGTTGAGGAGAATTTCATGCTGTTATCTCCACAAGCAGCAAACCACGTGAATTAGTTCTACCGTGAAACAAGCCATCTTTGTTCCTTTGATGTTACCGACACTCGCTAGGAAGGACAAACTGTTTGTTTCAGATCATTTTTTGGTTTTTTAGTTTGTCCGAAATTGTTTGTAACTTTTTTTTTTCACAAACCAATTGACAAACCGTTTGTCGTTTTTTTGTTTGCCGTTTGTCGTAGTCTGTACGGAGCTTTATACAACATTCTTTAATATATGTATAATTTATGATCTGGCCCATGCATTTCAATGGCGATGATAAGAATTATCACTATAGGAAACAATAAATTACAAAAATGACAAATATTCTTATGGTAAATAATGCAAATTAAGCAAAATCATTCGTCGATCTTCAAAATTGTCAGATAACGTCATCTGGCATGGATGTGAAGAGGTATACAAAATAAAAGCTAATGTGGAATCCCGGCGCCATCTATGGTGAATTGTTTGTAACGAACTATAATATGTTACAATAAATAGGCATCAGGGGATACGCAATTTTGCCTGGTTTTGATAACGAATGTTTTCTTAAAACTCCTTAAACGCCATCTGTATGCAACAATCTTAGGTTACATCCTTGAAAAACGTCGAGTTGCACACAATTTCTTGCTTAGCATCTAGCACTCAGGTTTTGACACGGAGGGAAAAAGTTAAATTAAAATTGATATGTTTTCAACGTGGAAGGTTGTGTGGGTGCTATGCCCCAAGGAAGGAGTGGTTGGTTGATGAGCCGTAATCCCAACGTGGTTATAATGGTGAGATCGTGTCTGACATTTTTCTCACAATTTCCCTTCTTAATGAAACGAATGATTTGCATTGTCATTGTGGTGGAACGCTTGATGCGCGTATTAAAATGAAGAAAAAATGTTAGGAGAAACAATGACCTTATTCTAACTAGCTGCATGTATGCTCGCTCCTCGTACTTATAAACTGTGAGCTTTGGTTTTTTGATACGTTAAGTGAAGGGTTGGCCATATTTGCATGGGAATATTGGAGATTGAAGGGAAAATCAGCGTTATTAAATGGACGTGTTTCGATGAACATTTCCTGAAACTTCATTAAGAAATGTTCCGCATGGGTTCAAACTTTTTTTCATAACTTAAATAGCCGAGATTATAAAAGACCTTTTTGCTAACTTAAAGTATTCACAAAGCTTCAAGTATACGGAGTTTAGTAGATCTAAATCTTGCATTGGGAAAACACTTGAAATAAGTAATATTATATTCTAAAGCTTTGCAAAATGTCCGGCCAGACATTCAGGATGAATACATGGATAGGTTGAGCAGTTAAGCAGGCTTATGACTATTGTAGACTGCTAAAGCTCAAACTCAATTTAAGAATACATGTCCAGCAGTCTGTCCTTTGATTTTGAATGGATTTTCCTTGAAAGTCCTTTTGACTGAACACTTGCAAAGTTTACATTGACTTTTATTGAATGATCATGTATGAAAAGTTTTCCCCAACGTTTGAAAATAAATTTGAAATTATTTATCGATGTTCATAAAACGAGCACTTTTAATTATTTCAATAAATATATTTAAAAAAATAAACACGAAAATTATTTGTTGTACATCATAACGCACATTATTTTCTATATTTACACTTGCATGACTTATAGTTGATGCTATCTATCTATATCTATAAAAATCGATTCTGTTTTCTGTCTTTCTGTGTGAACTATTCCTAAGCGTTTT
>JAQGAO010006117.1:0-12678 GCA_034697705.1 Ommatoiulus sabulosus
TTTCAAAATTGGACGGGACATGATGGGGGGGGGTTACAAAAACCGGACAGTGGCGGACAGGGGGGAAGGGAGGGTCTAAATACCCAGAAAAATACAGGACGTCCTTTATGGATGATCCCAAATATATGAAAATAAAGGGGGATCAATACAGGGTCCCAACAAGATAAAAGGTCTAAAAATGGACGTAACAAAATAAGCAAAAACACAGGCAAATGCAAAAACGGGGTGAATAAGCAAGAACCCAACGAGCACAAGAGAGTAGTACAAAAGTGTGATAAAATGACCAGACTTGAAAACATGCTCACCCTAAATGATACCTAGTTAGGGGGCAGCCAGGAATGCCATCACTTAATCATCGTAAGAAAGGTCTTCTATGCTGCGCCCCAAGTCCACAAACGGAAATGTCGGAAAAAGAATTGGGGTCCTGCGGATCCTCTGAAGGAGCAGTAGCGGCAGGGACCCCTTGTACCATTAATTGCGAGCGGCGACTTCCCATACGAATGTATGAACGCTGTGACGTCGGAGAGACGTAAAGGGCATCACGCTGTCGGAGCGTGAACTCGGACGCAGCGGAAGGATCGGCAGTCGTCGATGCCGAGAACGGAGAGATTGGTGATGTCACGATAGGCGGATCAGCGGCCGTCGATCTGGACGGTACGTGCCGAACCTCGCGGCGCTCCGAAGCGGAGCCGTCGAGTCCCGAGCGAGCGTAAAATCCTCCGACGCCGCAATTCTCGACAACCCTTACGGGGAGGTTTATAGGACGCGGCTCAGAGGTGAAAGAACCGAATTGTTAGGCGCTTACCCCGCTGCTATGTCCAAAATCTGAGCGCTGATCCATGGACGATGAACGCGCGATCGAATTGGCATCATCCGGAGAATTTGGATTATCGGAAAACATCGTGAAATTAGAGGCAGACAATGCAACCGAGTTCGCGCGTCCATTGTCCATTGAGCCTCCATGTTGGATGTGGTCACCATCGCTTCCTTGATGATGCAGTACCGTGGAAAAGGTGCCAGGCGGCGCTGCGGTATGCGCAAAATTTGTGGTCACCGGATTTGCATGATATGCAAATTCAGGGCCACCATCACTCTGCTCCACATGTTCGGGCACAGAAAAATAGCGGCCACCACGCGCTTGGCCACACGTTTGTTGTTGTTCGTTAAATAGCATGCACGGAGCTGTATTTTGCGCGGAATGATGGAAATTCGGCGGCGGATAATGTGGCGTGTAGATCAGCCATGGTGGTGGAGCATTCCCAGGCATCAGATGTGCGCATTCCTGAATGAAAAACATCGTAGCAACTTTGGCCGAAAATACTGCATAGGCCAATGGTGATCAATAGTTATTTAACTGATAATTAGCCCAGTACCACGGAGAAAGGGCCGCAAACTGCTGATGAACTGGGATAAAGTGATGGGCCCACGGAATCTGCACTGGAATAGCTGGTAGGACCCTAGGATGACAAGGTATTTGGTTAAAACTATTCGGCATGGTGAAACAATGGGGAAGTCCCATGGCGCATGTTGTTCTCCCTGTCACCTGAAGCTCTGGCGCTGTTATTCGAATATCTAGGTCTCTTACTAGGAGAAAAATGATGAAATACACAGAAAATATATGTAAAACAGTCTCGAGTGGAACCTAAAATACATTGTTCTTGAAATAGAGCAGCTATACTCACTTGATAATTCAATTTCTCTGGATAAGAGTTAAGAGTTTCCCTATCTTGGGCTTTCAAAATTTGGGATGAGACAAAGACTTGCTTGACCTGCTAGAGTTTGGACTAACTGGACCTCTGAAGGAGGGTAAGAGTCTGGGTTTTCTCTTGTATGGAGAGTAATTTTGCTTGAGAAACTCTGGATTAGAACTTGGGACATTTGTAAGACTAACACTAGTGGAGGCTAGTGGCAATAAATTGTTATTAGGTTGATGAAAAAAACGAAATTTGACTTTGACCATCTTTGTGGTCATTGGACTTCCTTTGCATGTGTGTTTAGTTAGCATGTGTCCAGTACAGGGTACCCCTTTATGTCTTGCCTTGGATTCCCAGCCTATATAGCTGGACAGCAGGTGACGGTCATTTTCAAGGGCCCCTCCTGAAAACATGAGTGAATCTAAAATGTTGGAAATTCGAAGTAAAAGCTCTTTAGTGAGGTCGAATTTTCTGAATAACTGTGCAGCTTTGGCCTCTTTCCAAGCTACAGTTTGGAAGGCATGTTCAGGGTTGAAACCATTTTCATCTAAGTAATCCATTTCAGAGAAATGGTTAAGGGCTAGCTTCCTAGCCAGAGCAATTTTTGATGTGACACTAATTATTCCATGTTGCTCTAAATATGCATAAGTGAAACGAACAAATCTGCAGAAATCTACATGGTGGTGTTTTATCAGGGATTTAATGATGGCAGACCGCATGTCAGTGGTGATAGCAGCACAAAAACGTGTGGGACGCTTAATGGGGGGTCCTTTTCTGTCTACTGTTTAGATAGGTGTTTCTGAATCTGTGGTAAAATCAGAAAATAATATGTCCGCGCAATAATCCTTGTGGTCACGTTTACCATTTGTACTTTTCTTTTCCTGAATGACGGATCTTTTTGGATGACCCCATTTCTGGGAATTGGAGGAAGGACTTTGTGAGCAGCCCTTAGCCTTATAGGATGAAGTCATAGTGCCAGGCTTTCCGGAATGGGAAATAATTCTAGCCACCCGGAGGTGATGTCCATCACTGATAAGATACTTGTGGATCCACTTGAAGAGATTGTTATTGGTCCAACTATGTCGATGCTTACATCATCGAACCGACCGGCTATTGGAGGACTGGTGTATTGGGCTACATGGCCTTGATTCTCAGGCTTGTATCGGGCGCAATCCGCACATCATTTCACAAATTTAGAAATGAATTTTCTCATGTTATTCCAATAATATTTCTGTATTACCCGAGAATGAGTGTCGTTTATTCCCTGGTGTCCTGCTTCTACAGTCGAATAGTTCCATTTTATTACCCTATCTTGCAGGGATGCGGGGATGACCAAACAGAGTCCATCCTCTGCACAGTCGGGTAGGAATCTATAAAGTATGTCATTAAGCACCATGTATCCTCTTCCCAGGAATGTGCGTGCTTCGGCCGCTGCATAATCAGCCGGGGATTCTAGTACCTTTATGATTGCTGCGCATTGCGGATCATCTAGCTGGGCAGCCCTGAAATTTAAGGTGGTAATGGGCTGCTTATCAATTAGGAATTGGTGTATCACTACGACTGATTCTAGTTCAGTACCCAAGGATCATGACAACAAGTCGGCCACCACATTCAACTTCCCAGGAATATCCTGGATATCGAATACGTAGTTTTGTACGGACAATGCCCATCTCCCTAATCGACCTTCTGGCTGATTCAAAGTGATGAGCCATCTCAAGGGTCAATGGTTGCTGTGCATTACAAACAGCATACTATCCAGGTATCCACGAAATTTGCCAATGGCCCAGATTACTGCGAGGGCCTCCTTTTCCGTGGTGGAGTAATTCAGTTGAGGTGCCATGAAGAGCTTCCATGCGTATTCTATGACAGTGTATGGGGTCTCATCTCCTTGTACCAATACGGCTCCCATGGCAAAATTACTGGCATCTGTGAATAGTCTGAAACCCTTGGAGAAATCAGGTTGTTTCAGTATGGGAGCCTGGCACAACCTATCCTTCAAGGCGTTGAAGGCGAATTGACATCCTTTGTCAAAGTTGAATGTTGCATCCTTTTTCAGCAGAGCGTACAATGGAGCAACTATGTCGGCTAAGTTGGGTATGAATTTAGCAAACCACCTGCAGGAAGAAACAAAGGATTTTACTTGTTTCGCGTTTTTTGGATATGGTAAATGCAACAAGGCTTTCACCTTAGAGGCGTTTAGGCTGATTTCTTCTTGTGTAATCACATGGCCCAAATAATCCACCGAGGTTTGAAAAAATTGACACTTGCGTCTTTTTAGTGAAAAGCTGTATTTGAGGAGCAATTCGAAGACTTCAGTATTAACATTAAGATGGTCCTTAAAGGTTTTGTCTGTGACCAATAGGTCATCCTGGTAAATGCGATTATTTACCTTTGGTAGATGAGACATCATCTCATCTACCACGCGCTGGCAGTGGGCTGCCGAGTTACGAGCGCCCATTGGCATGCGCATATAACTGTAGATGCCTAAAGGGGTAATAGTGGATAAGAACTTCTGACATTCAGGTGCAATTGGCACCTGCCAGTAACAATTTTTCAGGTCCATAGTGAACATGTATTGGTTCCTTGTAGTTCCGCCAGGATGTTATCAATCCTAGGCAACGGATAGGTGTCTGGTGAGGTTAGACGATTTAGGGCCCTGAAATCAGTGACCATCCGCATATCCTCGGTCCATCGCGTTTGGCTACCAGAAAAGATGGTGCAGCCCATTCGGATGTCGTGGGTACTAAATATCCCTTGTTAATCAGAAGGTTGATTTTCTCTGAGATTTGTCTTTTCCTTTTTGGAGCAAAGTTGTATAACTTTACAAACTGAGGTTTAGAATCTGGTAAAATGCTGATAGTTTTGGGCTGTACCTTTGCTGGTGTCAGAGTTTCGCAAAATACCTTCTTGTACTGTACTAGGAGTTCATTTACCGCCATTGTTTCAGATTCCTTGAAATGTGCACCTTCGTTGTTCCGAAGCATCACCTCGTGATCTTGGATCTCAGGGATGACAACTGCACTGCAGACCCGGTATATGTGCCCTCGCTGTGCCGCACTTGCTACGTCGTACAGAATACGGCGTAGCAGCTGCAACACCGCAAGAGGGGTGACTGGTAGCATGGCTACCATCATCATAGCACGGCAGCACCGCGCAAGTAGAACATGAAAGCAATACTGTATGCATTTTTTGGAATAGGGTCGAAGACCCATAGCTCTTTGGTAATAAGCAAAAACATAAGTAAAATAACTAGAAATAATGATATATTCGACGAAAAATAATATCATGCCACACCCTGATCGTTTTTACGAACATTGAAAAAATTAGTAATTGCTAGGAGGGGGAAATTAATGTTTATAAATTTTTCTAACAAACGTTTATACGCAAAATGAATGAAATACTAATACGGAAGGTTATTTCCCAATACATTTTAAACCACAAAATTTTCGTTGAACTCCTGAGGTTAAAAGAACTTATGGGCATTCACAAAGAAAAATTCTGTTTAACCAAATTCAGATCCTGCCACTAATTTTTCCCTTGCATAGGACATTCTAATAAATTTGAATTTGATTAAAAATAAAATTTATTATTGTTTTGGTGCAAGGTATTAAACCAAAGCTGTGCATGATTCGAGGTTTAATTTCGTATTCGAAATTATATTAGGGGTAATCGAGTTGAATTAAATTAATTAATTGATCTTGGATTCATAAAAAAGGTTATTGATTTTCAATTGACATTTTTGTGCATGAACGGGATTGCATGATTGCATATATATAAATATATACATATAAATATGAGTGTTTTGATTGTGCACTAATTCTTTATTAGATTACGTTTTGTCTTCATTAATTTGGCAAGGAATCTTTGACGGAATTTTAAATCACGGGTATCAATACCTCTGATTTTTGGAATTTATAAACAAATTGAATAACTAAAACCCGCCAATGAAGATATACAAAAAATTGGGTAATTAAAAAGAAAATTAGATTAAATACTACCAAATTATAAGAAAAAAAAATTTGTCCGATTGAAGGAAATTATATCCTGTCGCACAATAAAATCCTTTTTGGAACATAATAATATCGGAAAATTCATGAAATATTGATTACCCCCCAATGAATCTTGAAATTGAAATTAATTAATTAATTAGAATAAAATTCTAAATCAAAAAATAAGCCAAATTAAGAACTGACAGTAGGAATTGAATTGAATTAAATCGAAATTGAATTGAATTTGAACTGAATTGAATTAATTGTTTGCAGGAGAACATTTTATATTTCAAATTTTTTGGTGCATTATTAAACTGCACCATTGTAGCAATTTCACTGAAGGATAGAAAAATGTGGTTTTGTCAAACATTTGCATATTGAGTGTTTATGAAATTTCGTGTTCTACATCCCACTAAAGGGAAAGGTTACTAGTATAGAAAAAGTGGAATTCCACTGAAATCCAAGTGTTGGCTGAATTGATTGTTGATGCATAGCGAAAATGCGAATACAAGCGCAAATACAAATAATTTTGCAAGCAAATTTTGCAAACTTGCAAGCACCCGAGCATTGCTGGGAAGCATACCCAAGATCCTCCAGGGATACAGGAAAAATCTAAATAAATTAAATAAAAATCTAAATCCGAAAACGGTATTTTTCGGAAATATCTACGGACACTTATGAGGGTGTCTGAATCGTTTAAAATCTGCAATAAGTCTTCTTGAGTCAGTGAGAAAGCAGAAACAAACTTTGAAATTTGTTGATATACAAATTATAAGGTATTTCGGAGATCCGGAATAGTAAAGGTAAATCCTTTAAATCTGGCAATAATTACAATGGATCAACTTGAAAGCTGTAAGCGCGTATTAATAAATTACTTGTAAACATTTTACATGAAATACCGAGATTCGGAATAAGGGTTAATTTATCACGAAGCAATTTATCCAAATAAATCCAAAATCCAATTATCATCTCGTCCAAATCAACAAGAAAATAGGACGATGCAGGAAAGCCGAAGGACCTGGCCACTATTGGTACCCACAAATACCCAGTCAATGAGGTATCAACATACCAAGGTAGGTGGTTTGTTTAATTTACACCATCGGGGGAATTCATCGTCGTGAAATATCAAAAATATCAAAATTACACTGGTACGCCGGTATTGTTGCTGATTCAGAAGGATTCTGAATTAGGATCGTATTTGCCAAGAATTGTGGGGGAGTAGGTCAAAACATGTATAAGATTTACCCCCTAGTTTCGTTTTGTGAAGCTTCTAAATTTTCTGCACCAGTTGGGGTAATTGTTTCTTCCGTGGATACACTGGGAAGTGAAGTCTCTTGAGACTTACCTTCCATTTTGTTTTTATTTTCAGATTGTCAAGAAAGAAGATTGTATGTCTTCAACCAGAACGAAACGAAATGCTAAAAAGGGATTACCTTTAGTAAGCAATTTCTTGTATAACTGCTTCACTATTTTTTTTTGCTTTGAGAAATTTCGAATTTTTGGTAAAAATTGCTATTGGAAGATTTTATTAATAAGCATCTTCACTTCAAATGGTCGGAGGATATAATTTAGTAAACAACAAGACACGACCACAAACGTATACTGGCTAAAACGACGTTTCGGCACCCATCCACTCATCGGCACCTCCACTGAAATTTCCCCTAATTCTTACTGAATTTTATCAGTACTTCTTACTGCACGGGCATTATAGGGCACTCCCGTCCTCCTTTCGTTCATTTTAAACAGGATATTGCAGGATATTGAAATTTTAAAATTAATTTGTTTAGTCAGTTCCTCTTCTAGGGTATGCCTCCCTATATATTTTTTCAAATTTAGATGCAAGCCATTCCTCCAGTCAGTCACGAATGTTAGCATAAGATATGGATTTCCCCATTCGAGCTGGATATGTCCCCTATGTTCTTATAAAAATTTAGTCGAGATGTTTGCTTCACGTGTGGCTTTTCACGTTTTCCTTAAAACTTTAAAATTTGGAGATATATTTCAAAATTTGGAGATAAATTTAGTATATATTGCTATTACACGGTGGAAGATGCTACATAGTGTTGATATAGCTATGTGTGAGCTGGGTGACGCTCATAATTTTAAAGATACCTGCTCTTTTTTGGATTTTTTTCGAATTTCTGCATGTGATTTGGAGCGCCTCCACGGAGTGGCACCACGAGTTTGACCACTACTTCCGGTTTGAAATATTTTAGCCAGATATTTAACATCATGGCGGACTTCCCGTGGATGAAGTTATCCAAATGAGGGAACGTTTTTTCTGGGTTCCTAAGGTTAGTTTGGTCATAAGTTTTGCTAAAAAGAGAAAAAAGAATTTCTCCTATTTTGAACTGAGTTTTACCCTAACTCTTACTGAATTTTATTAGAGCTTCTTATTGCACAGGTATTATAGGGCACTCCCGTCCTCCTTTCGTTTATTTTACACAGTCATGGTAGGGGCCACTTACCACTTAGCAACTTTTTCTCACCCTGATTAACCATGTTGTTAATTGTGGCAATAGTTAGTGGATTGGGAATCGTTAGATTTATTAATTTAGTGGAAGAAAACTGATAATTTTCTTGGGATGGGTGACTGTTTTTATTAGGGTTCCCTCCTTCTGTTCGAATCTCTTTCTATTGGGTAGGGAGCACCACCACAAGGTGGCGCCACATTCGTTTTCGGCCTGTCATTTGTTAGTTTGGTCATTTTTTGATGTTGTTTTTGAAATTGTTTTTAAATTGTTAGAATTTTAGCAGTGAAGCAGTGATGTTTTGGGAGATTTCTGTGAGATGGATGATGTGATTTAGAGTTTAGAGGTTAGTTGTTGCTGGTTTGTCACTCAGCTAAATGGAGTGCAATTGTTTGTCTATTGTCTTATTGTGAAGGTTTTTATTTTTATTTTTATTGTGTATTCTTTCGACTTCTTATTTTATTTGTTATCTTTTCACTTAACTGCCCCTGCTGCACTGGAGTGCAGCGTTTCCTCGTCGTTTTATTTATATTATTCGAATTTAAGGCATACTGCAAGCCTGCTTTAGTAATTTAATTGTAACGCGGCTCTGCTGTATTTTCATTTTTCAATCTGTTGTAATTTTTTGCAGTTATTAAACTTTAAGAAAGGCACATGGGTGCCGAAACGTCGTTTTAGCCAGTATACATTTGTGGTCGTGTCTTGTTGTTTACTAAATTGGAAGATTTTGTAAAATTTCGAAAATCCACCATTTTTGCTCTTGGTCAATTTATTTTTTCACTTTGGCACTGTTTTTAATTCATATCTTGGGGTGGTGTGAACTTGGGATCCAAAGCTTGTCTTAAATGTGAAAAAATCGTTTGTATTTCCAATAAGGTGATCAATCTCATGCTGAATATATTCTTAAGATTCATTTCTATGTAAAAATGTAAGATTTATGTTATGCGCCAGTTAATAGGTGCTGCTCTACAGACCACTTAGGTTTTCGTGTAGTTCTTAAGTATTTTAGGTTTTAAAGGTTGTACTTAACACTTTCCATTTCTATTAAAGATCATCCACGGATACGAGCTGCAGTCTTCCAGAGTATTCCCAGGGATTGAAGTCGAAGTTTCAGATATTCCAGTTGAAGTTTCAGAAATAATTTTTTGAGTTCAGACAACTTTATATTAGATACCAACTTTTATATTCTTTTTAGATTTTTCATACTCTGGTTAGATTCCTAACCATTATACATGTAAAAATATGTTTCAAGCTTAAGAAATTATTCTATTTGTGAGCTTGGTAAAGGAATTTCTCTATATAAAAAACTTCGTATAAATCCAAACACAAAATTAGACATAGTGACTGGTAGCCAAGATAAAAGTGCATGCCTATAAAGAAAAGTTGAGATTTTTATACACGACTGATCCTCGATTAGTTCTGCACCATGGATACGGTCGTCTTAGTAATGTCATGGAAACCCCACAGTGCAATGGCTAGCCAATGGGTACCATTGCTATTTGCATGCTTTTGTTCTTCACTTGTAGTGTTGTCCCCTGTAAGGAAATTATATAGGTTCTTAGTTTTATAAATTCCAACGGACCTATCCCTTGTTTTGTTCCATACCTCATAGGTATTTGGCAATATTTTTTTGCTATGTAGAATGGCCCATCTTTCTTAGAAGCCAACTTAGCTGAGTAACCTTTACTTTTAGAGCTAACCAGATTGGTGTTCACTAGAACTTTGTCTCCATCTGAGAAGTAAGATCAGTTCGCCACGGCATTATGTTTCTGATGTTAAATGTGGAACGGAACTGATAATGCTCTACGTTTTTACTGCGTCCAGCAGAGTAGCTGAAACCTTCTCAAAAAACTCAGTAAGGCTAGTGGTAAGAAAATCTTGGTCCAGGCTCATCTTATGAAATGACAAGATATTGGCTTGGGGAGCTCGGTGCAAGCGAGCAAAAGTCAATACAACTGGACTGTGGCCAGAGGACATGGATGTGGCAGTGTTGCATGCCCATCTCACTGAAGGTCAAAAATACTCCCAGGTAGTATGATTTTTGGCCACAGCTATGGCCAATCGGGACTATGTCCAGGTGTTTCCGTTCCACTGGATTGCCTGCGGATGGTACATGTCTACTTTATCCAGGCGAAATCCCATCATGTTAGCTGTTTGTTGCATGATAGTTGCTAGGAACTGTGGTCCCTTGTCACAATGGAATGTTTTCATAGTTCCGTAGCGGAGGCAAATCTCATTATTATTATCTTTGAGATAGTGTCAGCCCTGGCATCAGGAATGGGAAAAAATTCCAGCCAACCTAAGGTGATGTCCATTACTGACAGTATGCTGTTGGATCCATTTGAAGATATAGTTATGGGTCCGGCGATGTCGATACTAATATCATCGAACCGGCCAAGTTCGAAAATAGGGGTTACAAGATTGTTTATGTTTGGAAGCAACTGTGTATGCATCTGATGGTCATTAAAGAGTTCACCAGCCCTGGCAATTTCCATATGGCCGTGTAAAAAAATGTTTAGGGTCGAAGCCAGGCGCATCTAAGCGATCTAACTACTGAAAATGTAAATATGCCATTTTCCGACAAAGCTAAACACGCGACTTTATTAATAATTCCATGTTGGCGAAAATAAGGGTTTATAACGAGTGTATAAGGACATTAAATTAAATGGTTGAGCATAGCTCTGCAGATGTGTTTCTGCATCCTGTAGGATGCACAAACACATGTGCGGGACTCTGCAACTTGACAAAGCAATAAAAACCTAAAACCTAACGGTTATGTTTTCCTGCACAATAAAACCTGAAACCTAATATAGTAATGTTTTCCTGCACAATAAAACTCTAGACATAATCTGGTAAGATGGTGTAACAAGTCCCACCCTTAGAATGGGATTGATAACACCATACAGCATACCTAACTCAGCATGCGGCGTAGCATATTTCCTAAAAATGCTACGTTCCCAAAAAATAGTTTCCTGTAATTAACATAATTACAGGACATGTGTTTTGGCCACAACACATGGCCAGGGGTTTTTTGTATAAAAACCCCAAGCAACAGTCACTAGACAAGTCACTTTTTAACCTGTATCTCAGAGTCCATGACATTGCTGTCTTGACTCTTGATCCATTGATATTATGTCTAATCACCAGTGAGAACATACATTAAGCTCGACATAGAAAGAATGTATTGCTGTATATCTGTGAACTAGAAATAGCCATAAAGTTTATTTTAAAGTCAACCAAATTGTGCTTCTTGAAATCTGCCTAAGACCTAGCTTACAGAGTGCTCTCTAAGCTAGTATATCTCAACTGGACCCTCCACGGATGCTGCAGCTCCAAGAGTGTTTATCAGGATCTCAAGTGATAAGTACAATTTCAACTAACATCTATTTTCAAGAGAACTGGCCGAAACGCAAACAGCAAAATAGGCCAGAGTACATTATTTTCGTGTGTTGAAGATAATCCACCTCTCAACTGGCGCCCAACGTGGGGCAAGGCTTTAATAAAGTGAAAAGCGAGTTGCCAAATTTTCATCTAAGGTGGGCCTGATTATCTCACTAAGGGCGAATACTGTATTCCGTTGTTTTTATTAAGCTCAGAACGCCGAAAAAACATGATTCCCTATGTTAGTAAATTCTCCTCTTAAGCTCACGAGCAAACCTAAAATATTTTCTATCTACTTACTTGTGCAACACCTGCATCAATAAAAGGTTTTCCAGTAAAACAGAGTAAAAAGAAAGTGCCAAATCTCAAAAAAACTTACGGTCACGCCAATATTCAGAAATTCCTAGATATTAAGGCTCCCAACCCATATTGAAAAGAAATACTTTTTTTTACTCACAATATGTATATTTTTCATTATATATATATATAATGTCTCACATATTACCTATAAATAATACTCCAAATATATAATTAAGCAAATATATATAATAATATATATATATATTTTAAGATATTACATTTAATATATATATAATTGTTGTGAAGAAAAACATACATTTTTAAAATGCAATCGTAAAGGCATTTTTAAATTGCATTTAAAATAGATAAAATTTTCTCAATGTAAAAACTATAGTTATTTTGCATTATAAATTGCTCAGACATACATTTTTTGATTTTAATTTGAATGTTTGAATATATAATTAAAGAGACAAACTGAAAAAGTTAGAGAACATGAAAATGTCTGGAAAAGTCCGGGAAGAATAACTTATTCAGAAATAGTTAGGGATATTTAACAATCATTTTCTCAAAATCGAAAACTAATGCTACTATGTGGATAGCTCAACAAACGTTTTACAAAAGTTTCAGCAGTTTTTAAAGACAAATATTACAAACATTTGGACATTTCGTGTTCAGAAATGTGCAAAACTTTTAACGTTTTTGAAATACATATTTGCAAAATTCCCAAGGGCAAATTAACAACAAAAAACTTTAAACAGTTTCCGAGGGATTTTTGTTTTTGACCACACATTCTTTAAAATTAAGAAATATTTTCATAAATGTTGGGTTGTAAAAATAAATACA
>JAQGAO010006118.1:0-12677 GCA_034697705.1 Ommatoiulus sabulosus
AATAATTCGCAGCTGTGTTGTACACACTGGAATTATTGTTTCCTTGCCTGTTTAAATTCCCAGTGCTTTAGTCTGTTAAACGATCTACTACCTCTGAACATTTGGGCCCATAAATTAAGCATTTAAATCTCTGCTACCAATTTCCGATTGTGCTCTGTAAGCCTAACACGTGCGTGTGACATTGTGCTTTCGAAAATCAACACACACACCTCGCGTTAAGCGAGGGTATCAAAAATAAATACAAACTTTTTCGGACTGCGTTGATCCTCTCTTTACGGACAAGCGTAACTTACCAACGTAAGCCTATATATACATGTATACTCATTTCATTTAGCATTGAGAGGTGGAATGCAAATTTTTGTGAAGACCTTTACAAAAATCTGCATGCCATGCACCTCAAACCTTACGACTCTATATATTATATAGAGTAGGCTACCTACTGCACATGTTTTTTTAAATTTTTTTGATAATTTCTCTTCCACAAGGCGAGAGGATTAAGGAGGCGTGCAAATTTATGTTAAGACTCTTATACAAAAATTTGCATATCTCCTCTAAAATAAATGCATTGCGTGATATAGGCTAGACTTAAATACATTGTAGGCCTACATGTACAGTATTACTTATATACAGTGCACAGCTGTATACCATATACTGTAGTCAGCGAGAGTGCGCCCGTCTTCCACTCTTTACATGGATGTTGATATACAAAATGTCAACAAAGCGCGCATTCTTGATGATAATGGCATAACGGATATAGATTCCTGCATGTTTCATTTAATTTTCTCGTTTCACATTAGTTCACAACAATCTTAATTAACTATGTATATACAATAAACCATGAAACTAGCGCACTGTATAGGCTACATGTATCACACGTTCACTATAGGCGACGAGCATCCGTACCACGTAATCGAGTACGCATCTAAATTGTTGACAAAACTTCAAATAAATTACTCTACTACAGAAAAAGAAGCTTTGGCAGTCATATAGGCAATTGGGAAATTCAGGGGATATCTTGACGGTATGCCCGTTATTACCGAAAGTGAGTTCCGTATAGACCAGGTAGACGACCCACAATGTGCACACATCATCAGTGCATTGGAATCAGGTGCAGACTATGACTCCGCCGAGGCCAAGACATTCCTGAGCCGAGGATACAACGTGCTGGACAAAATCTTGTACCGACATCTACCAGAAAGTGATGACGACAATCCTAGATTGGTCATTCCCAAGTCATTACAAAATCGCGTGATTGCTTGGAACCATTCCAGCAGCACGGCAGGACACCAAGGGATTAGTGGTACCCACTCACGTCTGATCCAGAAGTACTTCTGGAACAACATGAGAAGGACCATTAAACAGTATGTAATGTCCTGCACAGGGTGTGCTAGGTATAAGCCCGGTAGCTAAGCACATGTGGGGTTGACTACTAGCCCCCTAATCGAACCGAGATTTGATGATGTCAGTATTGACATCATCGGACCTCTGACATGTTCAAGGAAAGGACATACCAGTATCTTGTCTATCACAGACCCCACTACTGGATAAATTGAGTTGTTCCCAATTTCGGACACTCGAGCTGATACAATTTCCAAACTACTAATCAATGAGGTCTGTCTACAATATGGTACCCCCAAAACAGTGAGGTGCGATGACGGACCTCAGTTTTTGGCTGCCATTATGAGGCAGACTGCGCGGATCATGGGATTTCAGTTGCATAGAGTGGCACAATACCATTCACAGGCTAACCCTGTGGAAAGAAAACATCGTGACATAAAAGCAAGATTAGCAATAGCGGTCTCGGAAAATCACGAGACCTAGGCAAAGCATTTACCAGCAGTCCGCTGGGCATGCAATACATCAATCAATCAGAATATGGGACACTGCCCATTCCAACTTAAATTTGCTCGGATGCCACGGTCGCCACAGGACAACATCATGCAATTTCATAGCATTTGCTATGACCCAGAATACATAAATACCAATCTGTCCGACTTCTTCGAACAGACCGCATCCATACTCATGGAAGCCAGGTCCAACTTGGAATGTCACCAGGACACGCGCAGGCTGCAACATAATTAGAAAGCCAATGTTGAAGAGTTCAATCTGGGCGATGAGATTCTTATCAAAAATAACCCAATCAGCTCTAAGGCAAAAGGGTACTCAGCAAAGCTGGCACCTAGAAAAGACAGTTTATTCATTATACACAAGAGAATCTCACCCAACACCTATAAGGTATGGGATGAGAGCAGAAATCAGTCAATAGGAATTTTCAATGTAAAGGACCTGTCAAATTTTCCTAATAAATTAAACGAAAATGATCAAACCGAAACACCTATCACACATAAGAGGTCCCGTGGAAGGCCACTGAAGGCTGCTTGCAGGTCCACTTCATTAGCTATAGCTGGAAAATCAAATGACTGTGAAGATTGTGCACAAATTAGCGATCTGCAAGACCAAAATTCAAATTTACCGCCTATTCCCGTGCAAAATCATAACAAACCGTCGGCCATTATGGCCGTCGCACCACGTGATCGACGTGATGACGTTGCTATGGAGATGGACCTCCAAACAGACTCCGGTGCGCCATCCAGTGGCAAATCAAAGCAACGTACGAGTAATTCCACCTCCAGGGGCAAGTCCCAAAGATCTGGTGTTGGTCGACCTAGGGGACGTCCAAAGCACCAGTTGCTAATCAATCGCCTTCTAATACGAATAAAAAGATTAGTGATGCAGTGGATAAAAGCATTACAGCATTGATTTCCGGTGAGACACTCCCACAATCGAACCCTGTTACATCACGAGGGAGGGCAATAACACGCCCCACACGTTATATGCAGTGTGCCTATGTGTCTGATATGCAGACACAGATAATTCAAGTAATTGAAAAATATTCCTTAAATGCTTTTTCCCAATTTGTCAACGATGCGATGATATATTTTCAGCAGCAAGGAATTATTAATTTTAGGGCAAGAATTTGAATGTCACGAAAATTAGCTTTAATGCATTTCAAGGAATTGGCTGAACTTGACACTCTGCACCCATTTCAGGCCAACCCCTTTCGGACGGCCCCTTTTAAGTTGGTCAGAGCGGCTAAATTATTTGAAAAAAGTTGCTTGCTGACCACCCTCATCCCTTTTTTTGACGACCCCCTAGACCCTGAAGTGTTCATTGGGGGCAGCTTCGAAATGGACGGGAGCATATTGGCCAAATATTTGTCTGGAGGGAGTCTACAATGACGTCCACTCCGACCTCTAGGGTGTCCAGTTTTACGACCCTGGCACGTGCAGAGTCGGCGAAATAGACACTCAGGAGATCAAAGGAAAAATCAAGGTTAAAATGGTTCATTGTACAATTTTATGGAGTTCAAATGAATGGTCACTTAACAGTTTCTTTTGCCTGCTTTTAGTAAACAACGACATCCTTAATGCCCAGCTTAACTGGAATGTACAACAATTTATCATGAAAATGACTGTCCTTTTTGTCTCATTTTCTTGGTGTTGTTTATCTCAGCCTGCAAATTAAATTTCTCACACATGGTAGCAGTAACCCAACCTTAAAATCTGCACGCTTATATAAAAGGGACCCTCATTTTCCTTAGTCTTTTTCTTTGACACATGCAAAAGTGGTTCATTTCATCTACAGTTCAGTCCGAAATTCAAATATCACAGCAATGGAAAGGTATCAACCTTATGCTGGTGCTCGGAGGTTTCATCGGATTCTCGCGTATCTGTATGCAAATCGAGGGGTATATCTTCCACCTGAGTATCACGGTTGGACCCCTATACCATGTCCACATCAGGGACATCACAATGTTGCACGTCCAGTACCTCAAATGGCGGATCAGATGTGTCCACATCACTTCATGCAATTTCAACGAAATCGCCATGGAATAACAGCAGGGACAGCTGAGGCCATGTACCATCAAGAGTATAACTTACAACATGCGCCTTCCTAGAATGAGAACGGCCCTAACCCACTCCTCCATGATGATGTTCGTTGTCCAGTGCACTACCATCCGGTTCAACGAGTGAACGATCTTGCAGAAGATCATTTGCTCGATTTATGTGCGAGGTACATTCTCCGTAGATCAGCTCTAATTAATCCCGTTGCTGAACCTGATCCACCAATCCCGACTGCCACATATCCCCGGGTCAACTCGCCAACAAGCCCGGAATCGGCGTTTTCAGGTGTATCATCCCTATCATCCACAGATTCGTTCCATCCAGCACCACGTGCGTTGTGTCATAACACCGACGAACGCGCACGCACCCCTGTATCTGCGGATGCCGCCGAGGTCCCCAACATGGAAGGCCGCGTGGTCACTCGTGCGAGCGAAGCAATTTCCGAAGTTTCGCTAGAGGACCAGCCTCTTCTTCGGGAAATTGCGTCGCAGGCAAGAACGACCACAGAAGAGGATGTTATCTACCCTGACAGTTCGCCCCATGCGGTCCAGCCGGTTAACAATGGCGTGCGCCATTGTCATCATTGTCCAACCTTCCAGCTGAGAGCATCGACGACATCCGCCGATATTTATTTGTTCAACGGCGCTAAGCCTTTCGGCTTTTGGTCCATATGGATCCCTCCCGCAGGTGCCGCCACTCGTGCGCGCACCTGTGCGGTCGTCTGCTATGGCGCACGCCGCGTCAGCTGATCCAATTGAGTTGCCGACGCTCTGTGTTATGTCTGACGTCGATTCAGGCGCGAGCGTCGACAATTCAACCTACCAGGTATCTCCTGGTTCTTCCGAGGTTTGCGACATGGATCCTACACAGGATCCAGCGGACCCAACGATCATCCGATCGCCATCTACCCAGCAGACCTACCGCTGTATCGGAGCCATACATTCCTCGGATCCCGTCGCTTCGAACGACGAAGAAGTCGTCGCGATCGCATTCAGTGATGGAGAACTCGTGCATAATCTACCAGGGAGTTTTGGACATCCGAGCCCGATCTCTCCATTTCCAGAGGAGGTTTTTGATACGGTTCCATAGGGTAGGGTTCACACCTTTTTATTCACTGCAAATTTGTTTAATCTAAATCATAACTTTCGGCCAAAATCTATCGTTAAAATTTTGAAGTTCGATATTTTAGGGTGTAAAACACCCTAAAAACAACCTAAATACACCCTTCAGAAGTAATTACTAGAGACATAGTTCATGAGGGGAGAGGAGCGAACAAGTGCTCAAGATGTTCCTGACCACAAAGGGTTGCACCAAAATGTGGAACTTAATACCGACACATAGAGGGGAGCAACTAGGGTGAAGAATTACAGCTCGTGTTGATTCCACTTAGCAGATGTTGTTAGAGGGGTTCTTTGCTATGTATCTTCCAGATTTGCAATCTGGACAATCCTTGTCTCAAACTGATTCAACTTGGTCATACATGTTTTATGACCAACTGAAGATGGAGCCAGATGGCCCACAGTTTTCCTATATAAACCCAGCACACTTGAAAGAAGCATGCACTTACTGAGAAATTTTGGCACTGTGCGAGAAGTCACAATCTTAATATGGTGGAGATAATGGTGTTCTCGTGTATGGGTACTTGGAATATGGTGTAGCGCTGCGAAATACAAATAAAATTCTTATTCATTTTTAAAAATGTGTAATTTGTTCTTTTGAGGCCTTTATTTCAGCATAGGAAGGTGTATATTACTGCTGTGTGTAAGTATTCCAAGTTTGGTAATTTTCTGAAATTTATTATTAAAATTAGAAGGGTTTTTAAAGCACCCTGTAACTCGTTTTTGAGCGTAAGTATTTCAGAAGAAACTCACGGCCGATTTTTCTTGAGAGAAAGCCGTGAGCTAAAGCGCCGTTATTGCGATGCGGTGGATTCAGGGGCGAAGGATTCGCGCTAGATCCTGAAAGCACTCTGAGCTTGCGCGATAGTTTTTAGTGCACGGCTCAGTGCGGGGGAGCAAGAATAGGCAAGATCTTACTTGCCGAATTCACGCGGCCTTGACCATGAAAATATCTCGGTCAGGCCGAGCGTGCGTGCGATGGCGGCAGGCGCCCGTGGGAACGGGGAAAGCCCTGCGCCAAGTTCGGGAAGGGGATTCCTTCCGTCCAAAAAAGGGATTTGAATTCTGTGAACACGTACATGTAGATGAGAATGGCGTGTACACGAATAAAAATATCCGAAGAATATAGGTATGGTGCATAAACTGTTTATTTTGTTTTTTCAATAAAAGTCGCTACAGAGCGCAAGGTTTTAACATTCACAACTCTTGAGAATGTGTTTTGTGTGTATGTGCCAGAGAGCAAGGGTACCGTCTTGCTTCTCTGAAAATGTCAAGAGGGTCTGACAATTTTGTCAAGAAAATTGCAGTTTTTATACTGCTGGCTTGGATAATCTGAAGATTTTTCCAACCAATGAATTTGAGAGAATTATGGGATAGATTGACGGTACACTTGCATTGGCAGGTACACACGAACAACAACGCGCATTTATGGTGTAACAAGGTGCTGAAAATAAACTCAGGTGTTAGTGAAATGCATATTTTTATCATTTTATGACCTAAATAAATTTCTAGGGTGGAGGGGCCGTGAGGACCAAGCCCGTAGGTAAGGATTAGCAGGTGCTAGAACTTCGTAAGTGTTTTCTCACCTTTTCTTCCTAAATCTAGAAAAAGGGATCATAAAATAAGAGGGTTATTTTTATTGAGTAGATAAAAATACGTAAAAATGAAATTGGAATATTTTTGATCGAATGGGAAGGTAATT
This sequence comes from Ommatoiulus sabulosus, assembly GCA_034697705.1. NCBI lineage: Eukaryota > Metazoa > Arthropoda > Diplopoda > Julida > Julidae > Ommatoiulus > Ommatoiulus sabulosus. The sequence continues at coordinate 6,726 of JAQGAO010006118.1, forward strand.
TTCCCTCAACTGTATGCACGCATTGTTTAGGCAGTCTGTATTACTGCTAATTTTTCTATCACTATTTTTTTTTACAAGTTAATGTTTGTATCACTTGTACAATTTGTATACAAACATTGTACCATCAAATTGGAGCGCTTTAACTTAGCTAAGTAAACTTTTACACAAGTCATCTATAAGTATCTTAAATTAACAACTTACCTGTATCCTGACACACGGATCTTCAGCTGATGTCCTACAACCGGTACCAACGGCTAAAACCTGTGAAAGAAGCAAGACATGTGATAAGTATAATTTCAAAATACGCACCTGAGAAATGTCTGAAAGTATACACTTATTAGGACAGTGTTGACTAAGAGTTAGCAACCTTTCAGCTGGCTATTTTAATAAAATTACAAGAAAATTAATTCTTTGCTTTTTTTAAACAGTTTTTCCAGATAGTATACTTACGTACCACCTTATAAATATAAATCGCAAATATGAGAGGGAATTTACTGAAACAGTTTCCCAGTACTATACAAAATGGTATTTCTCGTGGTAAGTAATAAGCCAAATGTTTTTATACTAATAGGTTCCTTCTTTTTGTCCGACTGTAGGCTGTATTCCGTAAGCGAAGACACTGAAGGAGTGATAACAAGGTAAGTTGGTTAAATTAAAATAAAAATAAAATAAATTAAAATAAAACCTTTAAACTACAAGTACAAAGAACTTTGGTAACAGCGTAAAAATTTAGGTAGCGTACCGGTTAGGTAATATGTGGCACAGTAACTGAATAATAGAAACTTGGTGGACTCTTATATAGTCTCTTTGGTGACTCCCCCAGAGCCCAATTCCCACCAATGAGAGAAGCTCTGGGGTAGCAACAACATGGAGTCCACTGCTACGCCGCAGTTGCTGCAAGATGGGCTGCCTATGTTGTTGCTACGAAAAGCATGCATCTGGCCTAGGCCAATATGGTGTACAAAAATGGGAGAACACCCTGTAACATAAAATGAATAATATATTGGTAAAGAGACAAATTTAGGTACGACACAAAACTCCCCCAAATGATGAAACACCAGATGAGGGCAGATTCAAGCATGCGACGCCTCAAAATTTGGATAACAATTTGCATAGAAGTATATGCACTGTATAGTGTGCAACAGGGATATGCTTTGGTAAACTAAAACACAAAAAGAACAAAATAAGACAGGATAGAACTATGACCTGTATAAAAATATGTAGTGTGAGCATAGTGCAAAAAAATAAAGAGGCCCGCAAAATGGATTAAAATTAGGTTAATATGCTCGCCTACCGCATGCACTGGATTACTCCGTATCATAAAGCATGTCAAATAACGATTGGTCAAAATTAATATTTTCCAGGTCCAGATTTCGTTCCAAATCCTCCAGAGGGATGTCCTCGAACGGCGGACGGTTCCAGGATCCTGAAAAAGATGCTGCGGTTGCAGGAATACTGCGGACAGCCAGCTGGGGACGTCTTACCACCATCTAATGGTAAGTACGGCTGGATGAAGGCGATACGTACGGGCCCTCACGCTCTCGAATACCGCTCAACGAATCTGCGGGATCGACGTCCGCATGATTCGAAAAAGGCGTAATCGGAGAGGTGAGGGGAAACGGGCCTTCGGACGACGATCCCATAGATTCGTTGAGCGTACCTGTATCCAAGGCAGAGGCTGACGTCGCCGAAAAGGCTTGTTGACTACCAGCCACACGATCACCATGTGCTCTCACAGGTAGAGCAATGGGACGCGTGACTGGAGTGTGGTCATATGCGGAGGCGAGATCCCCGACGCTCGGCGCAGACGTCTCCGAAATAGAAGACATCGGGCGCGCGATCGCGAACGCGTCATTAATCCCTTGATTTTGCGTATTTCCGAGTCCAAATTGCGATGTCGATGGCGCGTCTGCGGTCGCGCGTCCGACGTCCATAGGACTGTTGGGTGACAAGATGGCGGCCGATGTTATTGGCGGGAAAGGCGTCATCGTTGTTGGCGGGAAGCGCGTCATCGTTGTTGGCGGGAAGCGCGTGTCTCCGGGAGCCACCCTACTTATGCCAAAATTTCCCGCGGACGAATTGTGGCTTCCGTGAGCGTGAGGGCCACCGTAATTCGTCACGGGGGGCTCAAAACACGGCGCGTTCGCATGGTGACCATGTGGTTGTTGTTGTGCATCTACTTGCACGTGAATTTGAGGATTCTCCGCTTAATTCCGCGCGTGGAACGGGTATCCAGGTGGCGGAACGTGCGGAGTGAAGTGAGGAATGGTCGGCTGCAAGTATTGGCGCAACAAGGGTGCAAAATCCTGCAGAAAATACAGGGAAGCGATTTTTGCATTCAAAATGGCATAGGCTGTGGGATCTTGATATCCACTTGCGAAATATTTCGCCCAAAACCAAGGATTTTTGCCGTGTACAGGTAGGGCACGATTATAGATTGGTTTACAATTGTCCTGCAGATTGGCTGGATTGGGAGGTCGAATGTTAGGGTCCGTCCCCGGGGTCCCTGTGACTGAAGCAGTCGGCAAATTTGGCATGTTTCTGTAAGGGTTATTGTTCGATGCATTAAAACGACGTGAAAAAGCAGTTTTCCGAAATGAATTCGTTGCCCTCTTAGAACAGTTGTTGTTGATCGAAAAGAACAAACTTGTGTGACAATTTGAAGTAAAAACATGCTTTACCTTGTGTCCTACACGTTTTTTTAAGTCCTTTGAATTCTAATCTCTTGACAGAATTTTTCTTGCTTGTAAAATGGAGGCAAATGACATAACTTGTTGACAGCAGCTTTGTTCTTAGCCTGTTGGTCAGCAAAAGTGGGGGTGGATACCTCAGTGAAAGGGTTGAACTAATCTGACCAGTGGCTAGAGTTAATGCATTTTTATTGCCCCGGGTCAGGGGATGACACTTTATGTCAACTGTCTTAGAATTTGTCAAACTGTCTCCCTTTGATGTGCCTAAGGAAGACACGTGCTGCCCCCGAACTTTTTCCTGATGTCACTTGTTTTCACTTTCCACCCATTTCATATATTGAGATAAAATGAAACGATCTCTTTCCCTTATTCCTGTTGAAAACATGGGGGTCTCTAGTAACTTATGTATGTTAGGAAGAAAAATGTCTTTTAGATTATATCTCTAAAACAGCTGGGCTGCTTTAGCAGCCTTCCATGTGGCTGTTTGAAAAGAGTGGACAGGGTTAAAATACCAGACATGCCCAATTGATCAATTTCCATGAAGTGTTTCAGGGCTAGTTTCCTAGCCATGGTATGCTGCACTACTCTGTTAATAATCCCATGCTGGGTTAAATAGGGTATGCAAAATTTTACAAAACTACAAAATTCCCTGGGTGAATGCCTTGTGAGACAATGAATAATTTCAGACCGCATGTCTGTTGTTATTGCAGTACAGAATCTAGCAGGGAGGTGGATTTGCCTACCTTTTCTGTTTATGGTTTTAATGGGATTCTCTGAATCTGAATTGGAACTTGAGAAGAGAATTTCTGAGTTTATAGAACTAATGTCGAACCCTGCTGATTGGAATGTTTTCTTGGTATTCATTCCAGGTTTGGAGAAGTTCGTTTTGGGAATGGCACCTTGGGCCGGATTTTGTGGACTGCCCTTCACACCAGCATCATCACATGACATCATACTGCTGGCTTGGCTGTCTGAATGCAGCTTTTCCTCACTAGATGACATCACCAGGCTGTTATTAGGAACAGCTGGGATCTGAAAATCAGCTGTCTTGGTGCAGGAAGGTAAGCATATGTTGTATTTTGCTCCTGGGTGAGTGCAGGTTACTGGATGTAAGTTTTGCTGTTTGCATGTATCATAACCATTATTTTTCCAGGTTAATGCTTGTGTATTTGACTGTTTACAGGATTTTCCAGTAATCTTTTTCTCTGTAACCCTCGGATTTGTAATTATTTTAGGTCTTCCTCTGGGATTTTTATGCATAACAGGATGATCTAAAGTAAGATCGGTGTCATCCGCTGTAGGGAAAGTGATTATGTCCTTCATATTGTAGACTCCAATGGACATATTCCGGGTTTTGTCCCACAGCTCAAAGCTGTTGGGGGATACCTTTTTATGGACATAGAAGGGACCATCCTTTTTAGGTGCCAATTTGGCAGAATAGTTCTTATGTTTAGAACTTATGGGATTGGTGGTAACCAATACCTTGTCTCCAAGTGTCCAACTTGGACAATTTGCGTGGGCGTTGTGCGCCAGCCTGCGCATATCCTGTTTTTTCTCTAGGTTGTTTACTGCTTCCAGCAGGATGGCCGATACATTTTCCAGAAATTCTGTAAGACTTGTGGTTAGGTAGTCCTGGTCTAGACTGGACCGACAAGGCCCATCGTGACAACGGTCCCTGAGGTTGATTCAAGGTAATAAGCCACCTCAGTGGTCGGTGATCTGAATGAACTACGAAAGGCATTCCATCGATGTAACCACGAAATTTGCCTATCGCCCAGATCACAGCAAGTGCTTCTTTCTCAGTAGTTGAATAGTTGATCTGAGGAGCAGTGAATAATTTTGAAGCGTATTCTATTACGCTGTAGGGTTTCTCATCTCCCTGTACTAAGATTGCTCCCATGGCCAGGTTGCTGGCATCTGTGAAAAGGCGAAATCCTTTAGTGAAGTCAGGCTGCTTGAGCACTGGAGCCTGGCATAACCTGTCCTTTAAAATGTTGAAAGCGAATTGACACTCTGGATTGAAATCGAAGGGTGCATCTATTTTCAGCAATGCATACAATGGTGGTGCTATTTGGGCTAGATTGGGGATAAACTTTAAAAACCATCTACATGATGATACGAATGATTTGATCTGTTGTGCATTTTTAGGATACGGCAGATTAAGCAGTGCTTTTACCTTGGAGTTCGGACTGATTCCCTCGGGTGTGATAGTGTGTCCCAGGTAGTCAACCGACATCTGGAAAAAGTGGCACTTCTTTCGCTTCAGGGAGAAGCCGTACCTAAGGAGTAATTCAAACACCTCGGTCATGTCATTGACATGTTTCTGGAAGGACTCAGCAGTTACAAGCAAATCATCTTGGTATATACGATTGTTTATTTTTAGGAGATGAGACATCTCATCTACCACCCGTTGGCATTGGCTGCTGAATTGCTTGCCCCCATGGGCATCCTGGTATAACTAAAGGTGCCCATTAATGTCACGGTTGAAAAATATTTTTGGCACTCAGGTGCTATTGGTACCTGCCAATAACAATTGGTTATGTCCATAGTAGACATGAATTTGGTGCCATGGAGTTCCGCGAGTATGTTATCGATCCTAGGCAAGGGGTAAGCGTCGGGCACTGTAGCACGGTTCAGTGCTCGGAAATCGGTTACAAGTCGCAAATCCTCGGGTTCGTCTCGTTTAGCCACTCGCAGTGAAGGAGCAGCCCACTCTGATTTGTTGGGGATCAGGTAATTTTTGTTTAATAGAGCGGTGATTTTATCTGACATTCGTTTTTTTCTCCTATGTGAAACATTGTATAATTTAATGAATTGGGGTTTTGCATCAGGCATGATGTTTATAGTCTGCGGTTGGACCTTGGCAGGTGTTAATGTCTCGCAGAACACCTTTTTTTATTGTAATAACAATTCATTCACGTTGCTACGCTCTGTTTCAGAAAGGTGTGTTCCCTCATCTTCCCGTAGCATAACGTTGAGAGGTGTCGCCCAAAGAATGACACCAGGTTAAGATAACCAAAGTTCTCGTAGTAAAATATTAATGTTCTTATACTTATTCTTTCTCCTTACAGGTATCCGGAGAGCAAGCTGGAATTGGTATCCGAAGGAAACTTGACACGGTACGTGGATTATAACTATTTATTTTTATATAGATAACTGGGACGTAGTCCCTTAGTGATTATGAATAATCCAATAAGTACAAGGTGATGACATTGAGTATTCCTGAGGTTTCTGAGAGTGGTGGTACAATGGCAGAAACCGA
>JAQGAO010006119.1:0-12676 GCA_034697705.1 Ommatoiulus sabulosus
ACAACCTCACATTGCAGTAGGTGCAGTAAGTTTAAAATGACACAGGGTGGTGATGGACTTATGAATCACCCTGTATAATGATGTCCCATAAATTATTTATTATGATTATAATGAAATGATAAATGCCATAATTGATTTTTTACCTGATTTTTCAAAACTATTCATTATAATAATAGAAGTTGATCACATTATAGCGTTGAAGCGCATTAAATAGACTTCAGAAAACACAAAAATCCTTAGTGTGTCTCGAAAAATGAGGAAATGAAATGTCTTGTAAATTTGTATAATGTCGTATTAAGTGCGAGAGCTGTGGGGTTGGGCTAGATATAGTGTCAATATGTGGAATTGTACAGGTAAGCAAATGTATGCAAAAGAATCTACGCTAAAATTATAAGTATAATATATGGCACGTGTCATGGCCCGTCTCCATTGAAAGTGAAATGAAGTTCGGAATAATCTTGCAGAAAAATTTCCATTTGTTGCATGTGCAATGCGCGAAAATACTCGACAAAAACTGTTGGGTAATATTTACATTTATTTTTAAAAGCATAAAAATAATTCGAAAAAGAGGTTAAAGCGAAACGTTTCTAGCTTGGAATAAAATATTTCCCACAAATGCAATTAAATATTAAGAATTGCTTATTAATTTTTGTCATTGTGGGTACATACTGTAGTTCAGCACAGCCTCATCAGACAAAAGCGATGATAATTCCTTGAGCTGCGGCATGTCGCTTGAGTTCCTCTTGGTGTAAAATTGGAAGCTTTTCGAACAGTTCCTTAGCGGGTCGTCCAGCCCTACTCAAGATGTAAACTGCCACGTCCCACCTACTATACTTGATCGCGGTATGCACGGGGGTGTGATGGCCATAGTCCTCTGTCAAGATATCGGCATGATGATCAATAAGGAGCCGGGCAGCTTCGAGACGCCCAAATCGAGCCGCTTCGTGAAGCGCGGTAATTTTTGTCGCGTGATGGAAGGCATTAGGACTCGCATTCTTGGACAGAAGGTACAGGACGACATCAGCTTTTCCTAGACAGCAGGCGGACATCAACGGGGTTTGACCGCGCCCAACTGGTGCATTGGGATCCAAACCCGCCTTTTCCACGAGGAGCACCACCACCTCCAAGCTGCAAGCTCCAGCAGCAGATATCAGAAGATCAGGCCCCTTATCGCCCAAGAAGACCTTCAACTGCTCTGGCGTTGCGCTTTCGAGCAAGAGTTTGGCGATGGGCCAGTACTCGTTCTTGATGGCCAAATAGAAAGGGGATTTCTTTCCGCCTAAACCAGCTTTAATTATATCGGGCAAAACCCCATGGTTGAGCAGTAGCTGAACGGTGGACAGGTTTTCGTTGAAGACCGCCTCGTTGAGTATGGAACAATTTCCCAGAGGAAACGTGTCAGGATGATACTGTGTCAGAAGATATTCAATGACTTCATTGCGGCCGGCCGCTGCCGCAATTTCCAAGCATGTCTCGTTATTTGCGTCAAGATCGTCGACGTCTGATAGCCCCTTATCAAAGAAATACTGCAAAACTTTAACCATACCGGACCTTGTCGCACAATGAATCGGCTTGTTACCTTCTTTGTCAAGCTCGTGGCAGCCCAAACCCACGGTACCTATGAGATAGTCGACTGCGGCAACGTGGCCATGGGCAGCTGCAACGTGCAAAGCGTTTTGACCATGCTTGTTGACAGCACTGACTTCTGATCCGGCTGAAACTAAGCATTCCAAAACCTCTGTGTTTCCACCCTCTGCGGCCAAAACGAATGCGGGATCCCCATTCGTGTCTCGCAAATTCGGAAAGTTGGGATTTTCCTTCACCCAAGATTTCACCCGTTGGAGGTCTCGCATTAACGCCGCATCGAACCGCAAATATTTGCTCGCTAGGGAAGCATAATAAGCTGCCTTGGCTGCTTCGTTTTTGGCTAGCACTTCCTCGTCCTTCAAAACGAACAGCTTGTAGTGGTGTTCGTAATACAGCATCCTGCCAACGCATTCCTTATTTTCCAATTGTTTAGCCAGTTCTAGTGGGGTTAACCCATGGCTGTCCTGTAAGCGAGGATCGGCTAAATTCATTCCAGATTTACCAGCACTATTCATAAAGCGAGACAGCGGTTCCAGCAAGGCGCCGAGCACTTCGGCATTCTTTCGCTGAATCGCCAAGTGCAGAACGGTTTGCTGATGGCAGTTCCTTACGTTCAAGTCTGGGTTGTACTTGAGAAGCATCTCAACGACATTTACAACCTCTAAATCTAAGGATGTCACCACAACGAGCATTAGTGCAGAATTGCCATTTCTGTTCTTGGCGTTGAGAAAATCGACAAATGTAAAATCGGTGGTGATTAACTTTGCTTTGTTTAAAGTTAGGAACATATTGGCATTGGAATTGCGAATTTGCGCTGTCAAGTGCAAGATGGTCTCGCGGGCAATATTTTTGTGAAATATATCCGTGCTGGCATGATCTAGCCATGACAAAAACTTCGCTGAAGGAACGTCCTTGACGCTATTGACAAGACACATGAGAAAAGAGTTCCCCTCAACGTCGGGAAATTCTTGCGCCAGCAAATCTCCACGCTGGGCAAGGCAATCAATGATGTTACAATTTCCTATCTCGAGCGCCAACATCAATGGCGACTGCCCACTAAGGTTTTTAATGTTGGCATCAGCCTTTCGGTAAAGTAAATACTTGACAACGTGCAGCTGCTGCCCTTTGATGGCATAATGCAATGCAGAACATCCGTTTGCATCCTCTTTGTCAATTGGAATATTTACATCTTCCAAGAAAAATGTGCAAGCATCGGAATTTCCAGCAATAGCAGCTTGATGCAATCCAGTTGCGCTGTTTTCGTCGCATGTTGATGTCATTGCTAGGCCCTTAGTGGTTAAGTAGTGGAGAACATTCCGCTTTGCATGGGCTGCCAACAAGACTAGCAATGGCTGTAGAGGCAGTGTATTCACATCCAAGTGCTGCTTTTCGAATAAGTACTCCAACATTCCCAAATGACCTTTGCACGCTGCTGTGACCACAACTGCCATATTTTCGTCGAGTTTACTGTCATTCCAGTGCATGTCCAGACTTGCACCTTTTTCATAAAGTTCTTGGGCTAGAGCCCACTGTTCATTGCATGCGGCAATGCGGGCCATTTGACCGCCCCACTCTCCAGTGACATCAGCACCGTGTTTCAAACAATAGCTTACGACGGCCCACTTCCTCATCCTTGCTGCCAGTATGCATGACGTGTTGCCATCGCCGTCGCTGAAGTCAATGGAAAGACCCAAGACGTCCACAAAGTAAGTGACGAGAGTGAGGCGGCCATATGAGGCTGCAGTGTGCATTGGTGTCTCTGGCCTATCCTGAAAACGCCTTGTTGGATCTGGGAAATAGTTTTCTTCAATGAGATGCTGTACAATGCTCCTACGACCAAACATGCATGCAGTGTGCATAATAGCATCAATATTGGGTTTAGCAGCTTTCAGCAAGAACTGGAGGACATCCAGTTTTCCAGCAGTGCAGGCCGCAATGGATGGTGTCAAATGAAAGAAGCTGTGGATGCTGGCGTTTAGGTCTGCGCCTTTTTCGTGCAGCAGTTGAAGCATTTCCAAGTTTCCTTGGGCTGCGACGTCAATGATGGCTTTGAGATTAAGCTTGCAACCATGCTGCAACAAAATCGTTACAAGCGATGGATACTTGTGCATTATCGCATAATCGATTGCGGTGCAGCCCTTCTCATCAGCACTGTCCTTGTCAACGTCAGAGTGTGAAAGTAGAAATTTTACATTCTCCTCCTTCCCTAGGGTGACCGCAAAATGCAGCGGGTTACGCTCAATGCCATACTTGTATGATGGGCATCTCAAGTCAATGGCTACTCCTCTGTCGAGAAGGAGTTTTATACAGTCTGGGTTGCCATATGATGCTGCCAAATGAATCACGCCTCTTGAGGCATGCCAGGGGTCGTCCACGAGGGTGGCATAGGCATCTGCAGCTTGATTCAGAAGAATTTTCATAATGTCCACCCGATTCTGATATGCGGCAAGATGAAGAGGAGTCCACTTGTTTTCGCCAACAATGTTAGGATTGGCTCCGGCTTGCAACAATAAATGCACAATTGAACGGTGGCCATAGTTGACGGCGAAATGCAAAGCTGACCACTTGTTGTGCGACTGAATATTTGGATTAGCTTTGTTGTTTAAAAGCAATTGTGTGATATTGCGGGACCCTTGTTGCCCCGCCATGTGCAGTGCTGTAACACCATAAACATTCTGGGCATCCACTTTAATGTTTTTGCACGACAAAAGTTTGTCGACACCATCTTCGAACTCGAACAGCACAGCTAGGTGAAGAGGAGTCAGGTTTCTATCATCAGTAGCATTAAGATTCGCTTCAGATTCAAGTAAAATGTCGACTGCATCAATGGCATTCTGCTTCAGAGTCATGGCATAATGGAGCAGCGTCCAAGAAGTTCGAAATATGTGCTTACAGATCAACTGATTTACACGAACTAAAACGGAAAATTGGTTCAAGTGATTCCTCAGCATTAGATTTAGTGCATCCTCTGCCATGAGCTTGGTAGACAATGTCAGACTGCAGTTTACTATACTGGTCAGTTTGCACGGACCATGGACGTTTTTGGATCTTGCAGATGTCTTGAAATACCTCTTAATGATGCTCTCCCAGTTTGGATTGCTCTGAAACGTGCTGACAATGGACTGGACATTGCGGTTTGTCAATGGAGTAAGGGTACTAACATGAACTGTGTGCAACATATTAACTTCCTCAGCACATCTAATGAAATTGTAGAGGCCAGCATCTTCGAAAAGTTTTTGTAATGCCATAATACATTCTCCATTAGAAATGAGCTCAATGGCATTCTCTAAAATTGTGTGGCAAATGTCAGAATCATAGAAGTCCAGCAAAGAATTTCCATGTGCCAGATAGTTTCTCAGATCTGTACTGCTAATAGTCTCGCAAAGAGTAAAATTTGACAATTCACTGCCAGTTTGAGAACATGATGGCAGATATAGGTTGTCCAGAATTTCGAGGCACTCAAGAAGTAACATTTCAATGGCAGCTCGTAAGTAATGGTTGCTTTTGTACATGGCAAAAGTACCACTGTTAAGTTCGAAAAGCACTGGGATGTCATATTTCTCCAACAATTTTTTTAGATGTTTAATTCTAAGAACAATGAAGGACTCCAAACTATCTTGTTGGATCGATCGAAAGCAAGATAATGCTGCGTTTTTCTCCTCGGGTGACATATCCATGTTTGCTAGGTAGTCATTGAATGCTGTTACAGCCTCTTTGAGAGATTTTGTTTCCTTGAGACTTTTGCACAGATTTTCAAACGAAGATACTGCATTGTTGAGCAGTTTCAGGTCACTCTGACGGAATCTTCCATTGCTGCAATTGAATAGAGACTGGACATTGCCCTTTTTGGCCAATGTCAACGCATCGTTGACAATCGCTTTGCAAGAATTGAATTCGACTTCACTTAGAGTGCCCTTCTTCTTATTCTCAATATCTTTAATATGGGATATCAGCTTCAGCCTAGCAGCTTTTAAAGTTGGGTCTTCCTTGGTTTGATGTACTTGTTCCTTGCCCTTTGATGAACAGCATGAATTGATTACCTTTTCAGCAATATTGTATATCTCATGATTAGTTTCATCAGAAATGCTTTCAAACATGTCTTGCAGGATTACCCGAACAACAAAATTAACGTCATTGTCATCAACGCCGATGTCTTTGCAAATATCAACAACTTGCTTTTCGGTGACTGGTTGAAAATGAGCATTGGCAACTAGGTCTGAAAGGCAATCAAGAGTTTCCTTGCTATTCTTACTATTCAAAAATGTATTGCTTCCGGTATCCATGTTCAAAGATTTTAAGTGTAGTACCACATCCAAAAGCATTAAAGCTGACATTGCGTGCACTTTGTCTTCCGTGGTTGCAAACTCTGTATCTCCATAGGTGTCAAGGAGCGTTTCAATTACTACAGGTTCCACTCGAAATTCAGTTCCAAGAAGCAGTTCTTGAGCTACATTGGCGTAGAATTCCCTCGACATGTATTTATGTGCAACAGCATCAATGAATTTGTCAAGAAAATCGCCATTGGAAGCTTTGGTCTTAGCACTTGAGCAGTTCATTCCATCAGAGGATTTTGTTTTGCTTGTGGGCACGGACAAATCCTGCAGCAATTCTTCAATGTTGTTTATCTCGGAAATTTCCGTCAATGTGGATTTTGCCACGTGTCCTTTTTCAATAGACAGTTCTTGCCATAAGCCTGTGTCATTCTCACGATTCTTGTCAACGTTCTTTGTGGAGGAAAACAGCGCCTCCATCTTGCAAATCTTCGACTGAATGTCAAATTGCTGAATAAGAAAATGCAGTCGACGGACATTATCATCCGTCATCCTTCCACACATCTTCTCTTCAATTTGTGCAAAACTCTGGCAACCTCTAAGAGAGAGCATAAATTGAGCTTCAGCACTATCATTCTCATAGGTTTGCATTAGTTCCCCCACTAATTCAAGAAATAATGTAAATTCTATTCGATGGAGTGCCTTAGCAAACACTACCTCGAGCTTTTCCAGCTCGTGGAGAACCAATTTCACATTTATTGCGCTTTCGACGTGAAGTTTTCTTTCCACTGAAAAGCAATTATAATGGGAGAGTGCATTGCGTAGTGATGAAAGAGTTTCAAGAGGCACCTTGGCTTTTTCCAATGCCTTCCTTTTCTTGACTGATAGATTCGGCGAGCCTTCAGTGTTCTTGACGCTTTCCCCAGTCACCTGTAGAGTTCGTTCAATCAACAAAATGTGCAAAAATCCTGAATCATCATCCTCAGGATCGGGACTAAAGCTTTTCGCCAAACTCAGATAATGCAGAACTCTCCGCAATGACCGAATGTCGTTCATCATTTCAAGCTGACCATATGCTTTATCCTTGTTGGTTACTTTCTTCGGTTTACTGTTGACAGCAGGCACCTGTTGGTCAAAATCTTCTACAATTAGTTTAAAGTTAAATAGCAAGTTGGTGAGGTTCTTCTCCACGCCTTTTGCAGTGTCCAAGCTTGCTATGCATGCCTCGAAGTTTCTCTGAAAGTCCTTTTTATTTGCTTGGAGCACTGACCATTCATTCAGTACTTTCTGGTTCACAGGTAGACTCTCATGGAATTGGAGCTGACAGGCCAAAAAGGCATGTTGAATCTCATCTGATTGGGTGTAGGTCCACATGTTGGCTAGCTTCTGTGTAAGGCACACATCTATGTCCCTCCAGGGCAAAGAATTCATCAATTTTTTGTTAAACCTTGCATTATTTGACAAGTGTGACCAAGTTTTTGCAATGGAAGCACACAAATTATTTTCTGTTTGGCTGGACAGAACACAGGGTAATACGACGCTTAGGCAAATTTTAACGGCATTGGTGACATCTGTGGCAGCAGTAATTAGTTCTCCAAACGTGCAATCTGGAGGATTCTCGCAAAAGTGTGCAACCGTCGCATAGAAAGCATGCCAGATGCCTTTGAAAATTGCAAGTCTAATACCGTCTTTCATAATCGGATCCCCACTGGAGTGTTGGTTTATTATGTTTTGCAGAAAATTGATTAATGCGAGAAAATCCTTGATGTCTGATACATTGGTGCACCAACTCTTAAGTTGATGCTCAACAAATTCATGTTCAGAATTTTTAAATGCCTTAACAAAACTTTGGTAATCAACACCGGATGGCAGCAACGACCCTGGTGCCTCCTCCAAAATCGCCCTGAGTTTTGCATACTCAGGATTAGAATCTTCCATGCTTGATGACGTATAACTGGCAGATGACAGCAGTTTAGACCAGGTTCTGTTTTCATTTTTTAAAAAATCGTACGTTAGTGTTGTTATCTGACGTTGCCAAAAAAATTTATTCCAGCTGAAGCATTTGGACGATGCGATTAAATGCACTCTCCACTTACACAAGCATTCCCCACGCAACCCCACATCCAGACGGTTCTCCATGCCTTAAAACTTCACACTTTTGATAAGCCATGTTATAGTATTTCAAAAAGCAACACAGAACAATTTAAGCAGTGAAAAATGCAGCAGTGATTTTCGCTTATAGACAAAGCTGCATTTATGCATGCAGAATTGTTTAAATTATGCAATTAAACAACGATACTCATGTAAAAGAATGTGTAACATTTTCCTCAATTGATTATTTATTTAGTGATAACTTCTTGTTTGCATCAAATAAGAAACACAGGTATGTTACTTGAGTTATGTAGCCTACCCAATATTTTTCCTTGAATTTAAATAACAACAAAAAGCAGCTGAAAACCAAGTGAGAGAACTCGACAGAAACCTACAGCAAAGAAGACATCCCTAAACCTTTAGCAATATTACACCTTACTTGCAACACCTTCATTAGATTATTAAAAAAAAACCATACAACAGCCACCAAAGGATTAATATATTCTGACACTAGAGATTCCTGTATGGCAAAATGCAATGAATTAGGGCAATCTTTTGTTAGTTTACTGCAAGCCACAATTTAGCAGAAAATGCAGTAGGCTACAGACTTGAAACAATGGCAGACAAGTATAGAATTAAAGCAAACCATTTTAAGCATAAGAAATTACAAAACATTTCCAAATGTATGAAGCAAGGAAAAAAGACCCATCGGATTCACCTACCGTTGAAATGCTGTCACTTGATTTGTTTAACAGTTGTATCAACGATAGATGTAATCATCTTAAGATGCTGTTAATGTCTTCAGCATTATGGTATTTCACGGTGATGTTTATTAAATGATGCCCATGATTATTGCCAGCATCCAAGCTCTAATAACCTGCAGTGATGAATTAAAGAATTATATGAAGCAAAAAACGAATATATAACATATATTGGCAATCTGATATGATTGCTAATATTTGGCTGTACGTACTATAGTCACTTACAAAAATAACAGGATATTGAAGAGAACGATGCACAGGTGCTTGGCCATTTTTCAAACAAATTTAAAGCTGCTTTATACTGTTGCATATTGTAGCCTATACAGACCAAGCCAATCTGGGTAAAAAGTCACATCACTGTATGAGTATTTCAGTGTTATACCATCGATTCCAATTTTTGAGAATTGATGAAATTTATTAACTGATTATAAACACCACCTGCTAGCACATTCTAATTTCTTAATAAAATCCACTTAAAATTAGAATTCCATTTTATCATGCACATATGACAGCTAGCTAGTACGTACGTGAAGGTAGTTTTATAGGCACAAAATGAAATATTTTCCATACAGACGTAGTATATATATATATAGTTAACATTAATTAAAATAGGAATTATGTACCCGTACAGAAAAGTCTAGTAAGAAAGATATAAGATTCTGGTAAAACACTGCTAAAAACCCATTAGTGAGGTACTTGCGAAGTACTTTTCTAGTAATCCGTGGTAAGTTCTTCTAGCTGGTCACTTTTATGGAAGTAAGCAAAAGCGCCCAAACTCCTTACAACATACGAAAAAGCTAATAGACTGTCAAACACAATTACCAAACAGCAATCAATTCCAAGCTCATAGTAAAGAGATCGTTTAAAAGGTAATTTGTTGCTAATACTTTCATTGCTCAGTCATGAAGAAATTAGCACTTGCTTTACAATTTAGGGTAGCCATAATTAGTAACTTACATATCACCAACTGAGCATCAAGTGATCGCCTATGACGTCATTTGTGCTCAGGAAATGTAGGCAGTAAATTATGTACTCTCAAGTAAGTGCAACAAATTGCTACCAGGCGGCGTTTATAATCATGTTATATGATGATACGCCGACACACTTTTGGTTCACCCTGTAAACGCCTGAATCGCAATTTGATTTTATTTGATTGGTTTATTCCTTTCCGACAGAGGACTCCTATTGAGCCAAATTATTGGTTGATTTTTAATGTTTATACTGTATTGACTGGTGCTGTAGATGGCGCTTGCTCGCAGCTTGAAGAGAAGTCTGCCAACCTTTTTAAATTCAAAATTAAAATTAAAAATTTATTTATTTAATATTAATGTATAGGAAATTTTACAAATAAATAAAAGGTTATTTTCGAAAACATTTGCTTATAAACTTAACCCTTGCCGGATTTTCCACTGAGTTGGGAGTGCGCATCAGAATGCATTGTTATATAACTGCATATGAAATGAAGTAGTTTAAATTAATTTTAGGTCAGCTGCGATCTCAAACCAAAACATTTGTTTTGAAAAATTTTAAATTAAAAGTGTCAATTCGTTCGTTCCAAATAATCAAAATTACCTTGAAGAATGTTAGATATGAAAGTCTTAAATGTTAAATATTAATGGGGCGGTGATATGTACTGACTGATTTCCATAAAAGTGTGCTTATCTGAAGACCAGCGCAGTTAAATTTGTGCACACCGAATTTGCAACTTCCTGAATTGAAAGAGCTGGACAGACTTGAGATAACTCTTTAAAAATATTTTTAACCTGCACCCAATAATGCGTTTTGAAAGTTCCTGAAGCAAGCGTTTCAGTACAATATTGTTTATAATGCCACTTTGTAGTGAAGTGTGGGAGTGTCGAAATATTGGTGATATTATTGGTCCGTTAATTGCTATTAAATTGAAAGTTATTATTGTAAAATAAAATAATAATACAAGGCAACACAAGGACAAATTAGTCTAAACTGGATATGGTCTCGATATAGTGACCCATCCATTATTGGGACATGACCTTAATTTGACTAAGGAGAGGGGTTGAAAGTTTTGCACTTGTAAAAACCTTCAGCAACCCCTCTTACTTTAATTTGACCCCATGTACCAATATGGGGGAAGCCAGACGTTGCCATGGCAACGTCTGGTTTTCCCAGGCAAGGGAAAAGAAGGGAGCTACTAAAACAAAAAATAAGGGTTCTTTTCGTAAAAATTTCTGAAAAATTGGTGAATTTAAACTGGCATTGGCTGTAAAACGATTGACCTTTTTAAATTCAAAATTAAAATATCTATGTTTCTACAGTATGTTTCAAAAATAAATATTAAATATATGTATTTTTAAAACAGAAAAATTCGCAATATTTTCAAGAATATATACAGTATACCAAATTACCGATTTCACAATTTTTCGTTTAAAAATGTTCTGCTGCTTTTGCAGAAAAATACCTTATTAAGTGTTCTAAAGAATGCACAAATAAATTTCAAAAAATTGTTCGATTAAATGTCCGTAAAATGGGTAATTTTTAATGAATGTTCAGGGTTCCCCCAGACCTGGAAAACCTGAAAAAGTCAGGAAACTTGAAAGTGACCTGGAAAAGTCAGGGAAGAATGGTTTGTTTTGAAGAAGTCAGGGAAATTCAACGCAGTCATGGCGATCTAAAATTAATACTTCTACAAGGTTGGCTCCGGGCCCATTTTCCAAGTAGAAATTTTCAACATTTTCGGCGTATAGATTTGCAAACTTTTCCACGTTTTCCTTGTACAAATTTACACAATTTTCCACGTTTTCTGAGTACAAATTTGCAAAATATTCCATGTGAACAAATGTGACATTTTTTTTTACGTTTTCCACGTACAGATTTGCAAAATTTTTCCATGTTTTTCGAGCAGAAATGTGCAAAATTTTCCACGTTTTCTGAGTACAGTACAAATTTGCAAAATTTGCCGTGACTTCCTCGTACAAATTTGCAAAATTGTCCATGTTTTCCAAATACAAATTTTCATAATTTTCCACGTTATCTGTGAACAAATTTTGCAAATTTGTACGAGAAAATCACGAAAACGTGGAAAAGTTCGCAAATTTGTACAGGGAAAAGTGTACAAATTTGCGAAATTTTCCACGTTTTCGTGATTTTCTCGTACAAATTTGCAAAGTTTTCCAAATACAAATTTGCAAAATTTCCACGTTAGCTGTGAACAAATTTGCAAACTGAAAGTAAAATTTCTGGGGGAACCCTGCAATGTGGACAAGGATAAAAAAATATTATATAAAATCAACTCCTAAAGTAAAAGGGAAATTGTGCGCAATATCACATAGGTGATGTTATAAATTGCAAAATTCAGTAAACGGGGCTCCAGTCCTGGAATTTCTGGAAAACCTAGAAAAGTCAGGGAACTTTTCTCTATCATAAACTCGCAAAATTTTCAACCTTTTCCGAGGTCATCTATGCAAATTTTCCCACATTTTCCCCATGTACAAATCTTCAACATTATCGACGGTTTTCGAGTACAGACTTGTAAGATTTTCAACAGTTCCCGAAGAGAAATTTTAAAAATTTCCAACAGATTCTGAGGAGAAATTGGCAAAATTATCAACCTTTTCAAAGTACAAAATTTACGTTTTCCGAGTATAAATTTACTAAATTTTCAAAATTTTCTGAATACGATTTTTTGAAAGTTTGGAAAGTCCGAATGGGGGGAGGAGGGGGACCTAATTGACCGGACACAATGCGGCCAGGGGGTACAGGAGTAGTACATAACACCCACCCAGCATAAGTGGGTGGTGGTTTTGGGTGGGAGGAAACCACCCACCGGAAGTCCCACCCCCAACCCCTTAAAAGCCACCTGACAGCTGACACCTGCCGGAAGTGACGTCATCACCTCCGTGCAGCTGTTTTCGAAGGGAAAAGGGAAAAAAGGGCGGGAAAATTTGAAAATCGATGAAAAAATGCGCCAATGAGCATCGCGCAAGTTACGAG
>JAQGAO010006120.1:0-12675 GCA_034697705.1 Ommatoiulus sabulosus
TTATATTATTATTTTTAACGTCTTCGTGGACCCCCAGTACCTAATCCATGGACCCCAGGTTAAGAAACCCTGATGTATACGAAAAGACCAGTAGGATCACTCCCGTGTCGTCGGCACCTGTGATGTTGTAACCACCAAACCTTTACTGCCCCCTTTTCGAGTGTTTTCAATTTGGATGATTTTGTTTCAACTGGACAAGCGTATTTCCATTATCCCTAGTGGTCATGACCAGTTTCCCCTCCGATACTGTAGCATAGCCCCCACTTGCTGACATCCTTTCTGAATGGCCCCTAGGCAAATGTCAATATTCCAGGCCAGTCGATTTACCGAGAAAGTAGTGCGCACGACCACGATACAAGGAATAGAAACTCGATGGAAAACAGATTCCACCATGCATGCATAAGACCTAAAATTCTGGTCTGATCCGATTCAAATTTTTGAACACTTATTTAAATTGAACTTCCCGCGCCTGAGATTTGATTTGATTGGTTTACACCGCCTACTGTGTTCGTGCGCCACTACGGCGCTAACACGTAGGCCTCCCAAGGCCCGAAAAATATCAACAGTATTTTCAACTTGAATAAACAACTCACCCAATTTCTTTCTTTCATTCTCTTCCATTTCCTCAAAGTCACTCTTAATTTCCACGAAAACTTCTGCCCAAGCTTTCTTTGTCATTTCCCTTTCTTTGAAGGAAGCCTTCATAGTAAGCGATTTATCCCATAGACACGGCCTGTTTTCAACCAGTGAGATTAGCTGCTTAGCCTGCTGACCATCGATATATGTACTTTCTTCCATGGCTTATTTCGGCGCCCTTTCCCGAAAATATCGAGAGGAAAATGGGTCTTTCATTCGCAGACTGGCACTAGACTGAACGCTTTTTAGAACCAACAGCATACTGTGCCTACGGCCAGGACCGGGCAGTAACTACGGTGCCGTCTAGACATCAGGGTGGCAACCGGGTTAGTCCATTTCACACAACGGGAACCGGCTTAGTGCACAGTGCTATCCAAACCACGCCGGTTTTCCCCGTAGGGTACATTGATTGATCGAGATTATTTCCCAGAATGCGTGTCGTCCTGGCTACTGAACATGAAAGTAGGAAAATCTTTTTTGGAATGATTTGGAAATGATTTCGCATTTGCTGGGCGATTCAGATGGGTTTGTTTTGTTTGGAAAAACATCTTTAACATCTGACCCATTAGTGTGAAGTTGGTTTTGTTTCAACTTTTGAATGAACTATTTCGGGCGACGACGTCTTCTGAACCTTCAAATTTCTTATTGTATTCTGTACTATACCTGACTTACTGTATCTTCTTGGAGCTATAAATTTATGTTAATAAAATATCAAATTCTGCCATTTATTTATTTTTTTAAAAAAAAGTCACCTATGAAGATTATGAGGACACGTATTTTCGAATCTTCGAGTTTTAAAAATAAACCACATGTAAATAATTTTAAATTTTATGGACGTAAATTGTTCAAGACAGATGAACATACCGGTACCACAAACATATACATGCACTAAAAGGGTACTCTGACAGAATCGAATTTGAGCTGTCGTCAAGTCACGTGTGTAAAATCTACAATAACATACAGTTTGGTTTGAAAACTTCAAAGTTATTTCAAATTTTTTTATTTATTTATTTTTTTGAAAAAAAAAATGTCACCCGTGAATACTATGAGGAGACTTTTTCCCGAATTTTTGGGCGTTTTAGAATATAAACTAGATAATTGTTCAAGATAGATGAACATTCCACAAACAGATACTGTATACTAGAATAGAACTTGAGCAGTTTGGTTTAAAAACTTATTCAAGGTCATCACGATTACAAACCGTTTAATACATTACTTTTACGCACGCGTTTTCGCGATTGTCAAAGTGCGACCCCTATACTGTAAATTATTGAATAATGGACCTTATGCAAAGTTACGAATGGGGCTGTATCACGTGATCTTTTCATCGAATCTACTACTAAAAGAACGCGCTTCCGGGTAACTTTCGCCAATGGAATAAATGAAATGACACGTGTGATATAGGCACGCTGATCAAATCTGCATGAAGTCCATTGATGGTAAAATGGCAAAATGAGAACGGTAGTAAAATTAGCGAATATGCCACAAGTTTGTGAGCTCCAAAATACGATGAACCAAACTACGTGTACAAATAAAGAATATATGACAAATTGCAAATTTCAAATTAAAACAAAAAAAATACTGTAAGTTTACAAAAGTGTTTTATTCCTCGTGGTGTCGACATTTTCTGACATCATAACATTGACACTCAAAACGTATAGTAGTTTCTCATTTCGTTAATTAATGCCAAGAAGATTTAAAAAAAAAAAAAAAATGACATTCAAAATGCAACGTTAAATAACTTGGCTTATTTAAAAAAGAATTACCAGAAATTAGAAAACAATTATTTTAGTACGTAAGTGTACTAACGTGACATTGGCAGGCAAATGTGAGAAAACCGAAACGCACGTGGGTCTTTCGGAAAAAGGCAATCTAACTGAATTTAACTAACAATTAATATTTTGGGAACAACCACAACTCTGCGAATATCAAAAATACAATGAAACAACGTTCTTAAAAAATTTGTAGCACGTAGCCTACTGTATAGAATAGAAATTTTTCACAAATCCATGCTCATTCAAACATACTGCATATAATAATCCTTGGACAAGTGTAATTGCAAAAAAAAAAAAAAAAAAGAATTATGAAATACTTCATACATGTACATGCATTTGGTCACTTATGCAAGAATGAAGAAGGACATTTCCTTCAAGTTGAATAACCGCTTAATTGTTGACCCTTTAACAGGAGTTTAACTCTCCTATACACCAGCGCCATCATCCTTCTAGGATCTTTCAATATCGTGCAGCCCAAATTGACGTTTTTGTTGTTGTTGTTTTTTTAAAAAATTCAAATTAGTTTAACAAACATCAATTCATGTTCTAAAGTACGTAGAACGCAATGTTAAAATAAAAGGTATATAACCCGTCATAACCGCAATTGGGGCTGTAAAATATTTGGCAATAAAACATTATTGTATTTCCCCCTTCTCCAAAGTTCAATCCCATAAATATTTGGATTACCCTTAACATCCCATAAAAAAACTGAAGGTACAGGGTGTCCCAAAGAACTTTACTACATTGGTGGGCATTCCTCCGTCAACTGGCACGTCATATCCGATAGTTTTATTTTCTAATAGTCAGCACATGTTAACACGCAACATGTTCGTTGATAAGCACTCGCACTACGAAGGTTTTGCACCCTAGACAACATACATGTACATGTATGCTGATTTGTGTTCCAGAGTTGAGGACATGTATTACGTCAAAGAACTGTTAATGGTTCACAGCATAGAATGCCGTTTCCATTAATCGTTTTTGCTGCTTAATATCCGAGATCAATTGTAGCACTCCTAACTGTAACTGCACGATTTCATCCTCGTCGAAATCCTGCAATGATGGGACGATCCCTTTGAAGAATGACATATGGCGATCTGATGGATGTTCCTCCAGCGCTTTTAGCATTCTCAGTTCTACTTCGTCTAATTTACGTTTTTGGGATACCCGCGTTTTCTGTGGTTTTCTGGTGACTGCTTCACTACTTCCATGTTCAGAGGTTTCTGCATCACTTTCATCTTGGGGGAATTTACGCTTGCGGGGTCGCAGCGCCATCCGTGGTGTGACGCCGACTCCTTCACTATTTCCATGTTCAGATGTTTGGCCGTATTTTTCTACGTCACTTCCTTCTCGGGATAGACTATCGGGCATTCCCTGCTCATCAATAACTGCATTCAAAAACTGGAGCTGATTGTGATATACGTATTTTGTTATATTGGAAATTCCAACCCCCGATCGTCTAACAAGTGCCTCCTTTTTACGATTTTTCACGTAAGCATCTCGGATGTTTGCCCATTTCTTTAATACCTCTTTACCTTAAATTTAATAAAAATAATCATTAGATGTATTAAACACATTCTCTGGTTCCATATATCTTGTGAGACTGAGCGGTTGTCAATTCACATATCTACACTACTATCATACTACTACTACATGTACTAGTCTTAACATTTTAACTTCAATAAGCAACACCGTACTGTAACTCACCAAATATTTTTTTTTCATTGTGTCCCATTTCCTCAAAGTCATCATTAATTTCCAAGAATATTTCTGTCCATGCCTTCTTTGTCGCGTTCCTGTCTTTGTAGATTATTAGAGTTTTATTCCACAGAACCGGCCTTGCTTCAATCAACAAGATTAAAACCTCACTATCAATGTCGATATTGGGATCACTTCGGGATCCCTGCAGTTTCATTGCTTTCTTGACGACTCCATAATTACTTCCATGGTCACGTGTCTCTACACCACTGACTTCTTGAGGATTTTCTTCATCGCCTGATAGATTGACGGGCATTTGCTGCTCCACGATAACTTTATTCAAAAACTGAAGCTGATCGTGATACATATATTTTTTGATGCTTGGCGCCCCCACTCTGGCCAGATAATTCTGTTTTTTAAGCGATTTCACTTGGGCACCTCGGATGTTTCCCCATCTCTGCATTACCTCTTTACCTTTAATTTATTGAAAATAATAATTAACACATTTTCTGGTAGCAGATACCTAGCGAGTGGTTGTACTTTCAGATTTAGACATTACCGCTAGAATTTTATCGTTTTAGCATCAATAAACAACACAACTTACCAAATAAAATTTTTTCGTGTTCGTCCAATTCCTCAAAGTCACTGTTAAGTTCTTTGCAAATCTCTGTCCAAGCTTTCTTTGTCGCGTTTCTGTCCGTGTAGACTACCAGCGTATTATCCCAGAGTACCGGTCTGACTTCCACTAATAAGATTAATTGATCAACATCAATGCTGATATTGGTATCGCACCGTGGTTTCCGTGGTTTCTCTTTTGTGCCATCTTCAGTACTTTTATGTTCTGATGTTTCTACGTCACTTTCATTTTGGGGATTTTCTTCATCCGCTAATAGACTATCAGGCATTTGGTCCTCATCAAGAAGTTTATTCAAAAATTGGAGATGATTGTGATATACGTAATTTTTTACATCTGCATCCCATTTCTGTTTCTTTAGACATTTCACGTAGCCATCTCGGATATTTTTCCATACTCGCATTAACTCTCTACCTTAAAATTTAGTAAAAATGATAATTAACATATTATCTGGTTAGATGTGCCCGATCTTTCATCGATCTACTGTACGGCTACAGCCATAGTACTTGTATTTCAAATCCAATAAACAACATAACTCACAGTGATGATTTTTGTCATTTTCTCCCAATTTCTCAAAGTCTTTGAATACTTCTAAGCAAATTTCCATCCAAGCTTTCTTTGTTTTCTTTTTGTCATTGTAGATTATCAACGTTCTGTCCCACAAAACTGCCTTGGCTTCAACCAAAGAGATAAATTGCCGGTTATCAATTTCGAAAGTGACATCACTTCGGGATCTCAGCATCATCCGTGGATTTTTGGTGACTCCTTCATTACTTCCATGTTCAGATGGTTCATCATCACTTGCATCTTGGAGATTTTCGTCATCCACTGACAGACTACTGGGCATTTGGTCTTCATCAAGAAGTTTATTCAAAAATTGGAGTTGTTTGTGATATACGTATTTTTTTACATCTGCATCCCATTTCTGCTTTTTTAGAGATCGCATGTAGCTGTCTCGGATGTTTGTCCATATCCGTATTACCTCTCTACCTTAAATTTAGTAAAAATGATCATTAACATGTAATCTGGTGAGATGTTCCTCCTTCACCAATCTAGTATAGTGCTACAGTCATAGTATTTTAACTAAAAACAACCTAACTCACAATGATGATTTTTTTCATTTTCCCCCAATCCCTCAAAGTCTTTGAATACTTCTTGGCCAATTTCCATCCAAGCTTTGTTTGTTTGGTTTTTTTCATTGTACATTACAAGCGTTCTGTCCCACAGAACTGGCTTGGCCTTAACCAAACAGATAAATTGCCGGTCATCAATTTCGCTAGTGATATCACTTCGGGATCTCAGCACTATTCGTGGATTTTTGGTGAATCCCTCATTACTGCCATGCTCAGATGTTTCATCATCAGTTCCATCTTGGAGATTTTCTTCATCCACTGACAGACTAATGGGAATTTGGTGTTCATCAAGAAGTTTATTCAAAAATTGGAGATGATTGTGATAAACGTATTTTGTTACATCTGCATCCTTTTTCTGTTTTTTAAGAGATTTCACGTAGCTGTCTCGGATGTTTTTCCATATCCGTATTACCTCTTTACCTTAAATTTAGTAAAAATTATCATTAACATATAATCTGGTGAGATGTTCCTCTTTCACCGATCTACGTACTATACTGATACAGTCATAGTATTTTAACTAAAATAAACAACGAAACTCACAATGATGATTTTTTTCATTTGCCCCGAATCCCTCAAAGTCTTTGAATATTTCTAAGCAAATCTCCATCCAAGCTTTCTTTGTTTGCTTCCTTTCATTGTACATTAACAGCGTTCTGTCCCACAGAATTGGCTTGGCTTTGACCAAAGAGATAAATTTCCGGTTATCAATTTCTCTAGTGATATCACTTCGTGACCTCAGCACTGTCCGTTGGTTTTTGGTGATTCCTTCATTACTACCATGTTCAGATGTTTCATCATCACTTGCATCTTGGAGATTTTCTTCATCCACTGACAGGGTACTGGGCATTTGGTGTTCATCAAGATGTTCATTCAAAAATTGGAGATGATTGTGATATGCGTATTTTTTTGCACCTGAAGCCCATTTCTGTTCTTTTAGAGTCAGTACGTATCTGTCTCGGATGTGTTTCCATAACCGTTTTATCCTTCTACCTTAAATTTGGTAAAAACAATAATTAACATTATCTGGCGAGATGTTCCTCTTTCACCGATCTACTATGCTGCTACAGTCATAGTATTTCGATTAAACATGACTCACTATGTTGATTTTTTTCATTTTCCCCCAATCCCTCAAAGTCTTTGAATACTTCTAAGCAAATTTCCAACCAAGCGTTCCTTGTTTTGTTTTTGTCTTTGTAGATTACTAGCTTTCTGTCCCACAGAACTGGCTTGGTTTCCACCAAAGAGATAAGTTGAATGTTATCAATTTTGCTAGGCATATCACTTCGTGTTCTCAGCACTATTCGTGGATTTTTGGAGACTCCTTCATTACTTCCATGTTCAGATGTTTCATCATCACTTCCATCTTGGAGATTTTCATCATCCACTGACAGACTACTGGGAATTTGGTGTTCATCAAGAAGCTTATTTAAAAATTGGAGATGATAGTGATATACGTATTTTTTTACATCTGGAGCCAATTTCTGTTTTTTTAAGGATTTCACGTAGGCGTCTCGGATGTTTTTCCATATCCGCATTACCTCTCTACCTTAAATTTAGTAAAAATGATCATTAACATATAATCTGGTGAGATGTTCCTCTTTCACCGTGCTACAGTCATATTATTTTAACTAAAATAACGTAACTCACAATGATGATTTTTTTCATTTCTCCCGAATCTCTCAAAGTCTTTGAATACTTCTAAGCAAATTTCCATCCAAGCTTTCTTTGTTTTGTTTTTGTCATTGAAGATTACCAGCGTTCTGTCCCACAGAACTGGCCTGGCTTCAATCAAAGAGATAAATTGCAGGTTATCAATTTCGCTAGTGATATCACTTCGGGATCTCAGCACTATGCGTGGGGTTTTGGTGACCCATTCATTACTTCCATGTTCAGATGTTTCATCGTCAGACTGTTCATCGTCACTTCCATCTTGGAGATTTTCTTCATCCACTGACATACTAGTGGGCATTTGGTGTTGTTCATCGAGAATTTTATTCAAAAATTGGAGACTATTGTGGTATACGTATTTTTTTGGATCTGAAGCCCAGTTCGGTTTTTTTAGAGATTGCAAGTATCTGCTTCGGAAGTTTGTCCATATCTGTATTAACTCTATATCTTAAAATTTAGTAAAAATGATAATTAACATATTATCTGGTGAGATGTTCCTCTTTCACCGATCTACTATACTGCTAGTGTCATAGTAGTATTTCAACTATAATAAATAACACAACTCACAATGATGATATTTGTCATTTTCCCCCAATCCCTCAAAGTCTTT
Organism: Ommatoiulus sabulosus; assembly: GCA_034697705.1. Lineage (NCBI taxonomy): Eukaryota > Metazoa > Arthropoda > Diplopoda > Julida > Julidae > Ommatoiulus > Ommatoiulus sabulosus. The sequence goes on from JAQGAO010006120.1 coordinate 8,155, forward strand.
GAAAACTTCTAAGCAAATTTCCATCCAAGCTTTCTTGGTCTCGTTTTTGTCTTTGTAGATTGCCCGCGTTCTGTCCCACAGAACTGGCCTGGCTTCCACCAAAGAGATAAGTTGCTGGTTATTAATTTGGCTAATGATATCACTTCGGGATCTCCGCGCAATCGGTGGGTTTTTGGTGACTTCTTCATTACTTCCATGTTCACATGGTTCATGGTCACTTCCATCTTGAGGTTCATCAAGAAAATTGTTCAAAAACTGGAGATGGTAGTGATATACGTATTTTTTTACATCTGGAGCAAGTTTCTGTCTTTTTATAGATTTCACGTAGGCGTCTCGGATGTTTCTCCATATCCGTATTAACTCTTTACCTTAAAATTTAGTAAAAATGATAATTAACATATTATCTGGTGCGATGTTCCTCTTTCACGGATCTACTATAATACTGCTACAGTCATAGTATTTCAACTAAAATAAACAAGATAACTCACAATAATAATTTTTGTCATTTCCCCCCAATCCCTCAAAGTTGCTGAACACTTCTAAGCAAATTTCAATCCAAGCTTTCCTAGTTTCGTTTTTGGCTCTGTAGATTTCCAGAGTTCTGTTCCACAGAATTGGCCTGGCTTCCACCAAAGAGATAAGTTGCTGGTTATCAATTTCGCTAGTGAAATCACTTCGGGGTCTCCGCACTATCCGTGAGTTTTCGGCGACTCCTTCATTACATGTACTTCCATCTTCATCAGAAGTATCATCGTCACTTCCATCTCGAGGGTTTCCTTCATCCACTGACTGACTAGTGGCCATTAGGTGTTCAGCGAGAAAGTTATTCAAAAACTGGAGATGATTGTGATATACGTATTTTTTTACACCTGCATCCCATTTCTGTTTTTTCAGAGATTTCACGTAGCTGTCTCGGATGTGTGACCATTTCCGTACTACCTCTTTACCTTAAATTTAGTAAAAGCAACCATTAATACATTATCTGGTAGGGTGCCGCCCTATGACAGATCTAACTACTGCTAACAGTCGTAGTATTTCAAAGTGAGTTAACTCACAATAATGGTTTTTGTCCTTTTCCCTTAATTCCTCAAAGTCACTGTTAAGTTCTATGCAAATTGCCGTCCAGGCTTTCTTTTTTGTATCCCTGTCTTTGTAGGCTCCCAGTGTTTTATCCCACAGAACCGGCCTGGCCTCAATCGATGAGATAAGTTGCAGGCCCTCAATGTCGATAGTTAGCATTTTTCCTGGAGTTTTGGCGTCTCCTTCATTACTTCCATGTTCAGAAGATTCTACGTCACTTCCATCTTGGGGAATTTCTTCTAGGCTATTGGGCATTTCATGTTCGTCAAGAACTTTATTCAAAAACTGGAGTTCCTCGCGATATAAGTATTTTTTCATGCTGGACACTGCAGCACCCGATCTTGTAAGAAAACGTTCTCTTTTAAAAGATTTCACGTAGGCCCATCGGATGTTTTCCCATCTCTTCATTATCCCCTTACCTTCAATTTATTAAAAATACTAATTAACACATTTTTTCGGTATCAGATACATGTAACAAGCGAGAGGTTGTGCTTTTATGGTTTGCAGATAGAAATTTATGCAAAAGATTAGGCAGCGGGCAATTCAAAAAAGACGTCCACAAAATTTTCTCAATTACGAATTCCCTACGCAATATCCGGTCACTCAAGGAACCCTCTCACCCCCAGTGCCGGCGCTACCAGTAAAAGCCTAGGGTTCTGACCATAGCGAGCGTAAGGTAGGCGAAATTTTAAACATTTGTTGAGGAGTGAGGACAGATTTACAAAATGTTCAACATATTCAGAAGACACATTTTTAAAAAATGAAACCTCTTTCGAGGTCAAATTTGAAGATTTGCACAATTAAACATTTGCAAAGGAACATTTTGAAGCATTTTCAACATTTTTTGAGGACAAATTTGTAAAATTTTGAACGCGTATTTGAAAAAAATGTTAACATCTTATGAGCTCAAATTTGAAGAATTTCAACCTATTTCGAGTGGAAATTTGCACAACTTTCCACATTTGCAGAGAACACTTTTGCAAAACGTTTAGCATATTTCGGGGACAAATTAGAAAGTTTCCGATTTTTCCATGTCATTGAAAACTGAAATTTGGCCTTTCTAAAGAGGTGTGTGTGTGGGGGGGGGGAGTAATTTGTCGGTCTTGCTAGAATTTTTATAATGAAATATTTATTTACAGGGTTCCCCCACAAATTTCATTTTCAACTTCCCTGACTTTTCCAGGTTTTAAACCAAAATTTCTCTCACCAATGACAATATCAAAAATTGACATTTTGCAAAATCGACAAAGGAAAATATTTTGAAAAATTTACACTAATGACGATTTTTTTAAATTAAAAAAAAAAATTGCATGAAAAAATGTTGAAAATTTTACAATTTTGTATTCGGAAAATGTTCAAAATTTGTCCTCGGAAAACGTGGAAAATTTTGCAGATTTGTCCTCGGAAAACGTCGAAAATTTTGTAATTTTGTTCTCGGAAAACGTGGAAAATTTGTCCTCAGAAACTGTTGCAAATTCAGCAAATTTGTACTGGAAAAATGTAAAAATGTTTCCAAATAGGCCCTGACTATGTTGAATTTCCCTGACTTTGTCAAAAAAAGTCATTCGTTTCTGACTTTTCCAGGTCTGGGGGAACCCTGATTTATTATCGATTATAAAACAACCATTAATTGTTGTTGAAGTTAATGATACATGTAGGTGTAGACCGCCACTGTGCAAGTGAGGAGTGAGTGTGAAATCCAAATATTTCACCTTTCAGTTAGTATTATTTTTAGTCTAACTGGTCATTTCCCTCCCCTGTCCACGTGGTGCCGGTAGCGCCTCGTGACACAGAAAACCCCCTACTTGCGTACATCCTTTTTGAATGACCCCTCGGCAACAATCAATAATCCAGGCAAGCGGACTATGGATTTACCGTGAAAGTAGTGCGCACAAGAACACTTCCATGAACAGAGACTCGATAGAAAACAGTTTCCAACATGCATGCAGTAGACATAAATAAACTTTCAACTTTGTTTTTATCTGATTCCAACTTGAAAACATTCATTTAAATCGAACGGGGGAGGGACGCAACAGGCACCGCCTATTGTGTTCATGCGCCACTCCGAAGCTACTTTCAGCATGCAAGCCACCCTAGTCCCGGACAGTACGAACCTGAAATCTTGAATGAACAAAAACTCACCCAATTTAGTTCTTTCATCCTCTCCCAATTCCTCAAAGTCACTCCTAAATTCTACGAAAATTTCCGCCCAAGCTTTCCTTGTCTCGTTCCTGTTTTTGAAGATGTCCAGCGATTTATCCCATAAAGCCGGCCTGGCTTCAACCAGTGCGATCAACAGCCTACTATCAATGAGGATATTGCTTGCCATGATGGCCGATTTCGCCGCACTTTACCGCGATTGTATCGACGCAAACTCGAGAGGAAAAATGTCCTACCTCCGCAAACCGGGGGACTAAGCTAGTACTAAACTGAAGCCGGATACCGCTTTTTTAGACACTACTGCAACCTCCGGCGCCGTCTAGACAATAGGGTGGCAACCGGGTTAGTCCATTTCACACAGCGGGATCCGGTAGGTTGCCTCCTAATGCCGCACTAAGCTCCGCGAGGCATCCAGCATTCAAACATTCCGGTTTTCCCCGGGTTAGGGTGGATGCATTGACCTACATTGTATCCCAGAATGCTCGGCGTCCTCGCTACTGAACACGAAGGAAAATCGATGTGGAGTGTACAGTATTATAGAATGATTTCGCCATTGCTGGAAAGTTCGTCAACGCCGTCTTCCCACTTTTCCAGTTTCCACACGTCAAATTTACGAGGAATTGTGCTAACTCGATTTTAGTTGTGGCGGAAAATATGGCCTCCCACAATGGCGCATATAGTGCGATGCTGGTTTTGTAAGACCATTTTCAGAATTCAAGGGTGTAAATTCCAGGGTAATATCGACAAGCAAATTGGTTTAAAAAATGTACTCAAAGTTGAGCTCCAAATACGGTGGTTCAAGCACTGACCACAGTACACGTAATACCAGTACTAAGATCACTCCACGCATTCCTCAGTGTCCATCCTCGCAACGCCAACTGTGCGACTAGCGGCGGCTAAGTGGAAAATGCGCATTAAGCCACGCCCATATATGGATAGTATCGCATCGCCAATGATGTACATGTACTCATATGATGTACATGTACATATACTCAGCCAATTGGGCAGTTTTGTGCAACCCTGTTTGTATCTTTTCCTATGTCGAGCGAGTGACACGTCGCCTACGATTCGATCAGATCGCTTTGTATCGTTGGGTGTTATGATTTTTTGGGTGTTATGCATTTTCCATTTTCCACTTAACTGCCACAGTATTAAGTCAGGCGCTGCAGTCGTTTTTATTTTACAACACCGGAACACCAAATGTGCCGACACATAGTGATCATACTGGTATTACGTAAACTGTGCACAGATTTAAAATGTTGTGTTTATTTCCGGTATTGT
>JAQGAO010006121.1:0-12675 GCA_034697705.1 Ommatoiulus sabulosus
GTTTCACCTAGCACAACGCATGCAGTGGCGCCACCGAGCACACTGACCATCACGCTGATATCAGCGTTCATTGTGCGCTCCAAAGCTGGAAACAAGAAGCTAAAAGAAGCCCGTCGAAAGTAGGCCTAAGCATTCTTTGTGATGGCACCATTTGAGTGTAATTCTAGCCAGTTTTGTATTTCTTACAAAAAACTGGAATGTAATTCTATGAATAAAACAAATATCGAGGTAGAATTTTCGTTGATTTTACACGTATACTGTATCTTAAGTTCTGCGCGAGTGATTTTGAATTGTTCTCGTTCGTCCCATCTCTTTTATTATTCTCAAATTTATTCCACGTTTAATAACTCTCGTTTAATTTTCCAATCTTGACATCGCATGAAATTGTGAATTGCAAGATGACGTCGATCCGGTGTTGCTTATTTTTACTCGGATTGCTCAGACGAGTGTATTGTTATGGCGTGCCTCTTATTACCGTTTCTTCGCAAATTAAATCGTTGATGTAGAAGTAACGCACCGGAATCAAAATCCCGCTAAGGCTAATTAGACGACGGAGATGTGCATGATCGAGCAGAGCATAAATTTTCTCGTAATTACACGTGTACATTTGGTGCCGAAATAACAAGATTAGCCTTTCTGATGGTATAGCCGTAGAAGGAGCGAGGCACAAAACAACGCTATGTCTGAAAATCCAGGTAATTTGATAAACGGATTAGAAAATGTGAAGTATATTCTCGGCGTGAATAAGGAATACCAAACGTATTTTACTATGTCTATGGTTGTTTAAAACGTTAATTTTATTTTTAAGAATTTTACATATTTTTAATGTTTATCAAAATATTTGAAAACCACGTAGGACTTGGAATCCTCCGGAGAATTTGTTGTCAAATCACAAGAATATCTGTTTGCAAAAATAATTATTGAAAATGTAGGATGTGATTCTAACCGAGCAAGGTGTCTCAAAGGTTAGCATTCTTGTTTTGCAATCGGTAAACCCAGGTTCGATTCCCGCGTCGCGTCGGTTATCCTCGATTGTGGTTTTTCATTGTTTCCCCACAAGTCCCAATTACGGGAAATGTAACTAAATTGTGATGTTGGTGTGCATATAATGGTAATGTAGGAAAAGGTAAAAGTTTGCCTTATTGAGGACTAAATATGGACGCGTGGGTTTTAGAATTCATTGACATCACGTAGCGTTCATCGTTGTTTTTCTATGATGTTGTTATTTCGGGAACGGTTATTGGCCGTCCATGTGACAATAAACATAAGCGATGCAGTGCGTGGACTTTGTCCAAATAATTAATCTTCCGTATTTAGGATCTTGTTATTTATATTGTGACAACAATGTTTTCACAACGTTTAATTTGTCTATTTTCAAATTTAAAATATTTCAATATTTCTGTGTAGTCATGGAAAATTTCAAAATGATGGCGGCAACATTTGATAATCCTTTTATCTTTCAGTAACATAGTTATGGTGTTATGGATTTATTATTAATGTCAGTATTCTGTAGTTTTAAAAATTGCGAATAGATAGTCTCGTCTTGTATAAGATTGGATTTCGGTCCTCTGACATTCGAAGAATTAATACGTAAAGAATTCATTATATCGGAGGGATATAGGATTAATATTTCTCATTTGAAATCATGCGTGGGCAAATTGTCTTCGTTATATTAAATTGCTTCGCATTTTAAGAGGTTTCCATTCTTTTGAAAAGGATGAAAAAGACATTTTTCTCTTTTATGATGCAAATCTCCGAAAATGTACCCAATTATAATATTGCGCAGGATGTAGTTTGCTTGTAGCCGGGGCAACCGAAGAAAGCCGACGAATTCCGAATACTCATTTGGGAAATTGAAATGATTTTGAAAATAGTTTTCAACGGTGAAAGTTAAATATACTGTATACAGTTTGTACTGAAAGAGTGAGTACCAGAAATAAGCTAAATTCTCGCTACGGGATGTCGTCGGCATTCACAAACATTCCATCGCAAATAATGTATAATCTACATCATGTTGAGCCACGTTTACATTATTCAATTCTGAAAATATTTCAGACAAATTTAGGATGACGGCTTGGCTACATGCAGACGAGTGACTGCCCCTGGAACAAACGATGGCGGGCAATCATTACTTACAGCGATGTAATGTTGGAAAACATACCTCCTTATAGTCTCGGTATGATGATTGCTCCAACTTCCGGTTTGTATTAACGGCAATTTAAATTGTTGTTCATCTATGAGATAAGAAGCAGTGGTTTTGATGGAAGAATGTCTTAATCGTAAGTTAACCTGATCGGTGGCTCTGATTCGGTGATCTTTATTACAAGCTCCCAAGTTGTTTTTTTCTGCAGGCTGACATTTTTTTTTTAAATTTTGCACTTCGTTTAACTTAATCCGTTAATTTCCTCTGTTCAGTCACGCTTAAAACTCGATGAAGAAAGCAGGAACGGGGATTGACAAACGTCTAGTTACTCATTTATCATCCTCTCCGCTTCAATTCGATAACGGTTCCACACAATTCTGCGCTGAAATACACAACAAACTTAATTTCCTATGAGATTTTCTTGGAAGCAGCACGTAAAGGAGAAATTTAAAAATAATAATGAAACTTCCAAATGTGAAATTTACAAATCATTGTTCACTCTTGTTGTCTGTACGAATTAACCCATCGCGCTAATCGGAGTGCAACTGGTTACGTACCCATACCCTATCGGGAATGTACAGAAAATAATGATAAATTACTGTTATTAATGTATTTAATAGAAGAATGCGCGCATCGAGAGCACCCACACTATATATTTTGTGTTTCTCCGTAAGGGGCCATTCAAAAAAGGCGTCCTCAAAATTTTCCCAAAATTGGACTCCCCCTACCCCCTGTCCGCACATGTGTCCGGTCAATCGAGACCCCTCTCCCGCCATTCGGACGTCCAAAACTTTAAAAAAAACTGTACTGTATTCGGAAAATTTTGCCTATTTGTCCTCCTCGGAAACTGTTGAAAATTTTACAAATCTGTACTCGAAAACAGTTGGAAATGTTGAAGATTGGTACTTCGAAAAACGTGGGAAATGTTTCAAATTATTCCTCGGGTAAACTTGGAAATTTTTGCAAATCGGTCTTCGAGAAAACGTGGCAAATTTTGGAATGATGACCTCGGAAAAGGTTGAAATTTTTGCGAGTCTATGCTCGAGAAAAATTAAAAGTTTGCAAATTTGTACTGGGAAAATTTGAAAGTTTTCAAATGGGCCCTAAGCTTTTATGTTCTCTGACTTTTCCAGGTTTTCCAGGACTGAAGGTACCCCGTTTACTGACTTTTGCAGTTTATAACACCTATGCGCTCAATTTCCCTTTTTGGGAACTGATTTTATTTGGCATTTTTTTTTATCGAGTGGACGTCCGAGTTGGTCATACCCCCTCTCTCCCCCTGCCCACATTGTGTCCGTGACCCTATACCCCACATGTAGACGTCCTTTTTGAATGGTCTCTAAGGGGTCTAATTTGTCACTCGCACTGAATGACTGCGTCTGAAAAGTGTCGTTTTGGCTTTGTTTCACTTTTCTTTATTTCGTCGTTCGCCCGTTTCAAAGCGCGGAATGCCTGCATTTTTAAGTTTATATTCCGTCGTGTTTGATTCTCGCATAGCTGCCTTTCAGTTTTCGAGGTTCGTTCGGAAGGGTCTTTTAAGGAAGGTCGTCTCTCTATCTGCTCAGTTCGTTAATTCTCGCAGGCAACAATGCGACATTTTGAAGGTTTGAAATCGCGGGGTGACATAATGGCTCGCTTCTTGCCTGGATGGGCCTATTTGGACGACATGGGCGCGTGTAATTATTAGGCAGGATAAATGATAACCCCGACGCTCGGCTATTACGTAGGGGAAATGCGAAATCCCTTTCCTGCGCGCATATTTATTACATTTCTGAGCAAAAATGCGCAATAACACGATAGCGTAATAGTTTATTGTTACGCCAGTTGAGCGCGCGACAACAATTTAAGCCTATCTGCTCCGGCAATAAATCTCTAAAGGAACCGCCCGCATCATGCTAAAAGACGAAAGAATTAAAGCACGGCTGCGCAAACTTGTTTGAATATCCTGACAGAATTTCCAGTGGGCGAACACAAAAATGGAGCGAAACGAAAGTTTTAGGGCCACGCGAAAAGACTCCCTGTCCCGAGCGGAGCTCCGTACAAACACCATGTTGTTTATCGCTCGATACCTCGGGTGTATCAACGACTGCCGCTTTTGATATGTCTTACTTTGCTAGGCGAGAGCAATCGATGACCATGCATTTTAAGGCTAGACTGGACCGAGATGTTTACTTGTGTCGTTTATACAAGGCTTCCCATTTTAAAGGATTCACTGAAATATTTTGAAAAATACGCATGTTACGGAAAAAATGTAGACAATGGAAGCCTCTTTTTTGTTACAAATAGGAATTCTTCGTAAAATGCATGCGAACGAAATCTGCATAAGGTCCGTTGTTGACGTACTTTACGTGTATTATGGTGTACAACAGATAGTACCATCTTGTTTTCCCCATTTAAACCTTTAAAACAACTTTTGTCTAGAACTTTTTTTCCGTGCTTATTTTCCTATATATATTTCAGTGGATCCTTTAAAATGGAACGCCCTGTACAGTATAATACGGATGATAATACACTCGAAAAATGGACCACATATACTGTATGATGTATCTTAAACATTTCCTCAACGTAGTATTCCGCATTTTTTTTAGAAGTTGGGAAAAATGTAATTTGTTCGTCGATCCATCCTTGTACATTTTACTGCAAATATCAGAATAATGGTCGATACACTTACTGTATAGTTTGCATAGTTGAACTTTTAAAAAAAATAAGTTATTGGTACGTCGAGTATAAATGGTGTTTTTAGAAGTCTTCTTATTATAAATTGAACAGTAGAATATCGGAGCCTCTCTCGGCACTTGTTTCTCGGAAAAGCGAAAAAGATAAGGATTTCTAAAAGGAAACGGATCTTTTTAGCTTATTTCATTTATGACTCGGTGCGTCGTTTTTTTTATCAATTTTTTAAAGAATAAAATGCATTTTTCCTTTAGTGAAATGCACTAGGGATATGATCACTTTCTTGACAAATAATCTGATAATCTGGGCTATTTTCCTATGACATGCGAGCTTATACATCATGCAAAATTGACACACACAAAAACTCAAAAATTGCAATAAAAGTGATGCGTCACGTATAGGTAAGGGGGTGAGGGTTTGGGGTGTCGAAACCCCTCGTTGTGAAAAAGTTTACACTAGCTATAGATACAACTCTCCTAGATTGAACCCCCACCCCATTCCGGTTGAATGTTGAATTCCCCTCCCTTTAAACATTTCTAATTAATAAGCCATTGTGCCGGTCCAAATAGCCATTTCAGTTGCCAGATGAAATATGTGCTGTCTACAATGAGTCCCGAACATTTAAGCACATATAGTATACAGTTTATACACAAACATTACTCATCATAGAATTTATAGAGAAACACAAAATTTTCTGATCAGTTCATTTTAATGTTCAATAAAAATTGTACATAGACCGACAAGATGTCGCAGTCGCTGTCGCTTAGTGGACACTCTGTATCACACCCGATTAATAACAAAACAATCTATACAGTAGTTAAAATTTGATTTATTTTTATATTTCTCAAATATGCATCTATGCTTATTGTTATACATGTATACAGTATTAATTCACTTAAAAATCTCCAATACCCACTATTTTGTCGTATAAGATCCAGCATTTTATTATATAGGAAAGTGTTTTAAAATGGCACATGGTTTCATTCGGAAGACAATGAAAAAATGTTTATGACCAGCCAGAAAAACAATATTGTAACATTTCTGGGTAGGCTCTGAGTCAATTGCTGTATCTACTAATTGCTGCTCTGGGAGTTTTTTCATTAAGCAACTAAGTTGCTTATACGTGATTGGGAATTAATTGGAAGTTCTCTCGGATTCCTCGGACGGCTACGAGCGTATTTGTCCATCCTTGACTGACTAAGAGGTTTTAACAAGAAGTCCAAATCCGAAAAAAAACGTACCCAGATGAAGATTCGTTAACTCGGAATTAGTTCGCCAATAGAGAAGTGCGTTAAGTCCGGAATTTATCGTTCGTTCCAGGATGCGAAAGTTATTTATTTAATAAGATGGAATCTCAGCGTTGCTGAAGCACTCGTTGAAAAATAAAGTGGTTTGGTATTTCTACAATCACATTACCACGGGGTGTTAAATAGTATTCATGCTATTTGTATACATTTAGGAAAATTTACGAATAAACATATGGCGTATTTTCATTTAAAACTTTCATTCGATTCCTGATCTCGGTGTGAACATTGAGACATTTTCAGTAATGGCAGCTCGATGAAGCTGAAATAAAAAAAAGCTCCGTATAAATGTATATTCGTGTTTCTATACGAGATTCTTGTCGTTCTTTAAAGCCCTTTGAAGTGAATTGTTCAAATTTATCTCAACTATTCTCTAAACAAATGTAATTCAAAATATGAAAACTACTTCGTCTATTGGAAGTTTGTTTATTCCGTGGAACTTGATGATAATAACCGCATCCCTTTCAGTGCCTTTCTAACTCTACATGTACACGTATATATTCAGAAATGCTTTAAGTTTGCTCGCAGCGTCATTATATCAGGAATATTTTCATAAATAATCGCAAAAATGTTTTACGTTAATTTATCAGTCGAAGAGTGTTTTATCGTGATATATTGCGTTTTTAATTCGATAGAAAGTGATAAGAACGAGAAACGTCTCACTTCCTGTCGTTATATCGGGGATAATTTACGAGTATTAATGCGATTTTTTGTCAATGCACCGGTGACACTTATTGCGTGCTGACCTATCTCGTATAAGGTTTTCGAGGTATCAGTTCATAGATGATACGCCCCTTTCTATAAGGGTGAGAACACACCGAATGCTTATTGTAGGCGCTTACCACTCGGCATACACTAGCGCAACAAAGCTGTTTGAGAATGCGGCATGCGTTTTAAATGAGGGCGCACAGAAAGAAAGCTTAGCCGAGCCAGGCAGAGATTACGAGAAGCGCTGATAAGGTTGTAGTATATAACGACGTATGCAGATCTTTAAGACACTGAGTAGCACACAGATCACTAATGGTCAAAAATGTAGCCAGCTATTGTATGCCGCCTATATGTACCGTAAAAACGTGTCCGGCACTCATCATGAGATGCTAATGCGCATGTGGACGGGGTTACGCGGTACCAAGGACACTGACTATCACGCTGACAAGAGCTGGAAAAAAGAAGCTGAAAACAATCAAGAAAGAAGCTGAAAGAAGCACGTCGAAAGTAAGCCTTCTTTGTGTTCTCACCCTAACGTCGTTCTCCGCTATACACGTTGAGGTATTTCTCGTACGTTAAATTGTTTTCAACTTGACGTTGTTGTTGTTTTTTTTGTTTTTGCCAACAATTCGAAAAGCTTATCTCAATTTTTTCAATTAAACTTACTTGTCACAATTTGGATTATTTCCGAAGTGCTCGTAGTCACCCAGTTGTCGTTGGAAGCCACGCACATAAACTGCGCATCTTCGGCTTGGACAGTGTACTCTGCCGCCCATTTGGCATCGAAATGTTCTACGTCTTGCCAGTCGTCCTCGCAGGTTTTTCGACGTTTCAATCTTAAATCAGGGGCAGGATAACCATTCGCGTCAAAGCTCAACGTGACGTCTTTACCATCACTTGCCTCGATGATGCTGATTCTCTGGACGTCGTCATAAGTTTTTGTCGTCATTGTAGTCTTTGTCGTTTTTTCTGCGAGAACGATACGTATGTAGCTTATTATAGTTAAGAGCATTTCAAATGGTTTCGAGGTATTGTATAGTCCATGCACGAAATCGAAGTAGCTACCAAAGACATCTTAGACCAGTAGGGTCATTTTGTAACCAGTCGATTATCGAATTTCGAAGACCTTTCTCTGTCCTCAGTGTAATGTAAAGGGAAAAGTAAGGTATAGGTTTGATATCAGCGCTTAAAATAACACTTTTGGCGTTCTTGGCCTTTTTCGGTCAATAAGACAATGAGTTCGTTACACGTTCGTTAAGTTTAATGAATTCAGTCGGCATATCATCGGTCAATCGGTACAAAGGTAGTGGTCTAATGATGAAAATATAAACGATCGTGCGATATGTTAATGAAGACAGGCCTACCTGGTTTTTTTAAGACCGCATAGACGATGTGGTCGTGGTCGTATGCTTCGTGATTGGCCACGCAGGTGAGTATATGAATCCCTGACAGGGCATCCGAGTCGACGTCATAGATCAGTTGTAAAATAGCCACCGACACCTGTACACCACTATGAAGGTCCTCGGTGATGGTGTAATTGCCTGGCAATGGCTCCTGAGTTAAACCAAGTGTCCAGTTCAGACTGGCTTGTCCCGGGGAGCCACCACGTGACCAGCACTCGATCGACGGCTGAGTAGCGCAACGGTCCAAGATAATTTGTGATCCGTTTGTAATCGGTTCGCCGTTCACTTTAATTACTGGCTCTTCGGGTTGTAAAACTACGAAAATAAATATTTTATGATGGACACCTAATGAAAAAGTTTGCATCGTACCCTATGATAACGATAATAATTATTCGAATTCGGGTGTGAGACATTGCGGGGGAAGGGGGGTATTGCCCGCTAAGCAAAAGCTTTGTCCATATTGATATGCCAAAAATATATATTTTACCAATATTAACATAATAATATTTTCCTTCTCCTCTAAAATTGATTCGTTAATCGTGGATGGACTACATTAATTCTGTTCAAATGTCGTCTTATTAAGAGCTTCGACTCTTCGAACGAATAGAGTATTGCTATTATTTGTAAAAAGTACATACTGTGCATGTACCTTAATTGTCTGCCTGGCACACTATTAATGGGATGTATAAAGATTGGTATTCTGAAATATTGCACCCGATACTACTGTATATTATTTTTGGGAATTTTGTAAATTTTCTTATTATATTTTTAATTCTCTGGACAGGCTATGTTACACTGGGGGGGAGGGAGTCATTGTCCATTTGCAATACTTAGCCTACCTAGCGGCAAGACGGAGTAGTTTGCCGGTTTGGATTTCAGACCTGACGTTTCAGCAGTTTGAGGTTTGCCGCAAGCCCAAAGCCCATCGTCAATTTCTGCTTGAGACTGACTGATGCAAATGGAACAATCGCCGGAAGTGGGATCCCCGATGAAGACGTATCTTCCGTTATTATCAATCACTACTTCTTGTTCGTTTTTGCTCCAAAAACATGATGTGGTGGGTGGCTCGCTGAAAATGCACTTGAGCTCACCAGTCTGCCCTTCGTACACTTGAACGTCACTCGGTTCTTCCACAAATCCTTCCGATTGACCGAATGTTCTCGCTGTAATACAGTATGCATGCATGCGGTGTTTCAAATATAACGATACTGGATTTAAGGCTAATCCCGTTTTCAACGAAGGAAAATATCCGTTTAAATATTTATCCCCAGGAAGAGTCATTCGTCTTGTTTACTAATAGCATTTCAAATTGTATCTTAAAAAATTATAAATATTGTAATATGGAACGACTTGGGAGTAGTACAAATCTACGCGATCTTTAAAATTAAATTCTGTTTAGGTTTTTCATCATCCTCTTAACTTAAAAAATACCACATAATTCTGATGTGTTCGGATAAATAATTCTAGGCGTAATATTTACCCGCGATACAAGCGACTATGGCCGCTGAAATTATCCACGTGAAATACATCATTGATATGGACAAAATGTCTATTCTGAACTACGTGAGTTAGCCTATACTGTATGGTATTTATAGATTAGATAATACCTCGAGACTATACATAATATCGCGATATCTTTTTATATCTATTGCATTATTTATTTCCAGAAATACTTATTTAAAAAAAACACGTTTTATCACTCTATATATCTCTTTGTCCCCATTGCGCATCGTATATACTGTAGCCTGCTCGAGATGCGATCAATCTGTGAGTGGGACAAAAGTGAAATATCACGTAAACATGTCAACAAGGGTTTTTGAAATGCATTTCAAATGAATTTGTGTTCGAATCATATTGCCTAAGATTTGTGTATACCGATCAAAGGCGTTGTCACCAATGCGATAAAACTTCCGATTCATATCGCTGTTTCTTCTTACTCGTATTTTGATGAATATTACGGATGACAATAATCGAAAAGACAGTGTTATTCAGGTTTTACTACGTGAAATCTAGGCAAGAATTGTTCCGTAACACTTTGTAGCGTACCCTATATATGAATTACCGGACAGAATTCTGTAGAAGTTTTGTAAACCTGCAGTACAAGGGTCTTTTTATCGATTATCCGCTATGTTGTTAAAACTTGTTTTAAAACCCTAAAACATTAGTCGCTTTTCATATTTATTTTAAATTTGTTTCACATTTAGTGTATCATAAATATTTTTATTTGATCACAAGCAGATCATTAATGTTAAAAAATATTAATAGATAGTAAACTTCAAAAAATAAAAATTGCCTCCTTAGTTCTGTTTTCAGTAGAAAATAGTCAATGCATCCGACAACATTTCAGTAAAGCTTTTGGATTCTTTATTGTACAAAAAAATCCAAAAATAGTTTCCTAAAATGTCAAAATACCACAGTAATTTTGGAAACGGGTAGATGTGAAATCCTTAGAGCTTTTCTTGATATAGCGGTGCTCACACCAGTTATATCCCATCAATGTTTGTATTTATTTCCTCTTTTGACCAAGTTACTGTAATCTGACACATCAATTGTTCGGTCTGGAATCCAATTTCTCAGACACCTTATCGTCACCTTGGTCAATCACGTTACCCACAATCCATCGCAACAGCTCTTTAACTGCGCTTGGATCTTTGCTTTTTGGTTTTATTTATAGAAATTTCAATTAAGAACGAACTACTTATGCGTATATTAGCCAATTGCACGTTCACTATCATTACGTTAGATCATATCCCTTAAGAGTGTATTGTTAAATTTACTCCATAAGCTAATAAAAAAATTATAAATTTCTAGCTTAATTTTTCCAAATAACAATGTGAAAATGATTTTGATGCAATTAACAATTTTCCATGTCTAATGGTGGATAATTTTACGATCTACTCGTTCAAATATCTGCCATGTTATAAGGGTGAATAAGACTCTTCTAGAATTTAGCAAATGTTAGTTGAAACCTGTAAAATGTGCAGAGGTGTGATATCACAGCATTGGTCACGAAATTTAATATGTTTTCAGAGGCACCATTACATGTACACTGTAGTTGTTTTTACTATTTCAGTGGCGCCATCTAATGACGCAGTTTGTTTCTTTCTTCATCCGACTTGAGTTAGTATACCCTAGTTTTAAATTATGCATCATCCGAGACTTTACCCGATGGAATTTTTCGATAAAATAACTGATGCAAAATAATTTGTTGAAGTGGTTTAGGCGTCTGCAGGACGCCAACGCTTTGTGTAAGCTAATTGTAGGCTTTTTATAGCGTAATTTAATTTCGTTTTAAACCGTTAAGTTTTGCCTTTTGATCCGAGATGTCATTAATCCCGGCGTTATGCACGCATTATTGCGTTTCCTAGAAAATGTGCGAAATATTTTTCCTTGAAAAGCCTCCTTTCTTGGAAGCTTTTATCCTTTAATTTGGATGGCAAGCATACGAAAATAGATAGCTGCTGCTTCCTGTGATATTAATTTTTGACTCGAAATTTATAAAATTGAGGCCTAATAAAAAAAAACGTGAGCGCGAATTTCTACGGGAATTATGTGAAGTTTTCGTGCAATATAGTTAGTTGCTCTTCGCATAAAATATGGCTGTTTCCGTGTATACAAAATTATCAAAATATAAGTAGGTGCATTCGCCGCTTTTTTGGGTGCAAAAACAGCGCAGCGCCGCCCTGTTGGTTGAAGTTTATATCACTAAGATAAAGTTACGCCCATATTAACCCGTGAAACCAAATCGTCAAAGCTGAACAGGGTAATACCTGAATCTTATTGGCTTCCATGTTTATGGTAATTAATGAGCGCGCGTGCTTTAGAACACACGTGAGTGACACGTTGCCTACGATTCGTTTACAAGCGCAGGGCGTGGTTGAGAGCGGGTTAATATTGAAGATATCACTTCAACATGAAAGGCGCCGACACGTAGTGAACCTACTTATATTTCGTATACTGCGGTATTTGTTTACTGAAATTCGACCAAAAGAATTTAGGGTCAGAAAAATGTGTCAAAATCTTACATTTCAGTAGCATCGTTGATTATTACATACAGTACATTTTGAACGGAAATTTCTACACGTATTTTAAGGGCATCTTAAGTTAATTATCGAGACAGCAATGTTTAAAAACGTAGCTTTCTGCAACAAATATTACATAATATAACAATTCTTCTTTCATTGCAATTTGCCCACTTTCCGCCTGGTAAAATACCATCTGCATGCGCACGCAATGAAACTTTTTTTCGCGGATGAATTCAATTATAGGATCTTTTTATTTCGCTGTCTTTCACCTGCTTATTCATACCGCAGGGCCGGACTTAGGCATGGTGGGGCCCTAAGCTGTGGCCATCTGAAGAGGCCCCTTTGTATAAATGTGCAAGATTGCCAATCGAAAAAGAAGCACACGTTTGCACAATTTTAAACTGTTATTAAGTACAAAT